>JACSYO010000527.1:2732500-2740000 GCA_016806645.1 Ophiodon elongatus
AGAACAAGTCACAAGTGATTTAGAGCAAACGGAGGACAAAAGGTATATATATATGTATTTGTAACATGTAATAAACTGAGACAGATCTAGAATGGATTTTTGTAAGTGTGCATGTGCCTTTGTATGTGGTGTGCTAGATATAAATATAGATATGAGAGCACCAGGCAATATTAAAGTTCTACCCTTGCATTTCTCACCTACGATACAGAACTAAGGTCAGCTCCTGCATCCCTCTCAGAAAACAAGCAATGATGCTGCAAAACCCACACCTCCTACTCTATCGCAGAGACATCCTGTCTGCCCGCCCGCCTGCACAGCTACGACGACACATCACCACGGTAACACTGGGACAAGTCAGACCACATAAATAGTACTTTAGTTGTGAGGATTTAAAAGGATTTCACTTTGAAAAGATATTTGAATATGAAAACCTGTCCCATTATTGTCATCGCTGTGTTACAGAAGTGTAGCGCTATATATATATATATATATATATATATATATATATATATATATATAAAAATAAATAAAGAAGATAATAACTTACTTGAACACAAAAGGAAGATGGCCTGGCTATGCAAACAGAAATTTGGATTACAACACACACGGAAGGAGAGTGAAATCCTCACATTTGAAAGGCAGGGCAAAAGAAAACATTTGCCAATAATTATCAAAATAGTTGCCGCGTAATTATTATTATTATTAAAATCGACTGATAGTCACGTACCATACCTGTCCAAATTGGTCTAAATGCCTGGCTTTCCCTTATTGAGCTCCGGTAGGAGGTCAACAGGAAGCTGACGTGCTCCAGGAGCAGCCACATATCTACCTGAGCTCCGTAGCAGCTGTTGCCTGGGAAATATCTCCGCTCAGCCAGAGTTATGGGAGAGATTTACCCTGATTGGTGGCTTTTTTTTTTTTTCTTTCTTGCCTACAGTCTCAGAGGGCCGCCTGCCTCGGTGTTAAGCCCTTCACTTCGAAGTAAGACGCTGTAGTAACTTGAGTCGTCGAACTGTCCGCTGAACTAGAAGTGTACACACGGTGAGGCCTCAAAGCCAAACTTTAATTCACCAATTAAATAGTCTGCGCTGCCAGTCACACCACACAGTGTTGAAATGGAAACAATATGGCAGGCCCACAGGCCCAGTCCCACAGGCCCACAGTCCCCCCTTCTGCGCATGCTATTCAGGACGGGCCTGGACAAGCCCTGTTCATCGGAGGGAAGAGCGAGCCAACCCAGAGGAGAGAAGAAATATGTGTGTCATATTCAGTAATCAGTGAAAGAACAGGTTTGTCCTCCAGTTTGCCCTTTTTGAGCATGCAGCACCTCCAGAGATCAACAGCAGCCATTAACCAGGGCTCCAAAAGTACCCAAAGACATGAAAACTAAACCCCATTAGCAGGATGACAACATGTGCCCGGTGAGGGTTTTACTCATTACGTTACAGAAGCAGTTCATCGTGCCAAACAGCAACACTTGGGGAAGAAAAACGACCCAATGTTGTGAGATAATCCGTGTGAAAAGAATGCGGTGATGTTACTTTGAAGTAACTGGAGAAGCATGACTGCAATCCTTTTTCTTTTCGTCTTCAGTGTCGACGCTGCCATGCTGGAGTTGATCATTCACTCGCCTCGCAGACAACGAGGCAGTCACACCTTTGGGTCTAACGGGACTTTATTTAAATGGGGCTTCTACGCTGCAGTGTGAACATTAAAACATGTTGTTCCCTCATGTTGGAGCCTCACTCCAAAGACTTGAATTCCAAAATGGTACGTCCACAGTCCAGCACGGAAATACTCGTTGGCACAGAATATCTGGTACTAGAATCACTGTTTATGTAATGACTCATCTTAACACTTTGCCCTCAAGGTTGTTGTGTCAGCTACCACAAATTTAATATTAAAATACTTTAACTTTGAATTTCAAATTCAGCCAGTAATTTTGAATGTGTACTGTGTGGAACTTTGTGCACAATAAGATTTTTTATTTATTTTTTTGTCCTGCTCTGCTACTTTCTGAGCTACCAGTTGAGAGAGAAGTGTGTTATAAGGGAAACAGGAAACAGTGCTCTCAGCTGAGCCGTCCTGACTTGAGAACAAACAGCGGTTAATCAACTGACCTGATGAACTTCACGTAAACCATCACGTCTAATTTCCCGGCTGAAGCCGCGTCACCAATTAAAACGGTGAGTCGTCACACTTTACTGGGAGGAGTGCAGAAATAAAAAACACAATTCTCTGTGCAGATCAAACTTTCCGTGGGCTAAAAATAAACAATGCATTACGCTTGCTCCCTCATTCTGCTTAGAGCTTGCTTGCACTCAATAAAAATAAAAAACAGACATCTCTCCATAGAAATGCTTTAAATAGTTAGGATAGCTGAAAAAATGGAATACGTCCATCCCTCCCGATAGCTGCCTGCTGCATGCTGGCACGACTGAACCGAGCCGAACCAAAACAAAACGCCAGTGGAAACAATTTTCAGACTCTTGTGCGTCAAGAAATTAATCAAATTCAGCAAAGCTGAGGTTAAAAGTCTGAAAATACCAGTGGATTGCCCCAGGTTTAGACCAACACTGTGCCGTGAATCAGAGGTGACTCACGCCAGACGGAGAGGCCAGACCTATGGCTTCAGACGCACATGACCCCGATGGATGACCTCTTCCCAGCAAAACGCGCGTTACACAAAAGGAATCGACGTGAGCAAGGCCCCTGGCATGAGCCCACCGCTGGTGCGTGCAGCGCGAGTGGGAGTAAGCGAGGACAAGCGTCCCATAATGCCGAGTGACCAGGAGGCAGACAACTGCTGTTACCTCTATTAAAAAGCTTGACCCCCCCGCCCCCCGAGTTCTTCCCACTGATCTACACGCCGTCCATTGTTTACAACCACGATAAAGACTTTCCACTGATTATTTCCCATTTGTCAGAGCAAAACATAATTATCCTGCTAGACATGACAACAAAGATGGAATAGATTAAGAGACTTACAGTAAGTGCTTATCCTAGCTGACCCACAGGTTTATGGGAAAATAGGCCCCTAATGTAATATCCCATGTATCCTCCTTCTCTACAATGGAAAACAAACGGCGGTCTTGATTGGAAAACTACTTTCTCCTTTACTATTGTTTTCCAATTTTGGATTTGAGATTAACAGACCAGCTCTTAAGACTTAAGACGCTCTCACACTGAGTCATGTCCAACGTCTTTCTTTAAGAGCCGTTTCCGACACATTCATGTCGGCTTGATAAAGTATGACGTGTATGATTTCCCACTTTTGCTCAACATCGTTTCAACATCTAATCAAACAGAGAGCCTTCCTCAATCAATTTGATATAAAGACAGCGCTTTAGCTTCAGTATTGCACTGGTGTCTAGTTGTTAGGGAGACGAAGCACTGGACCTGAAGGTCTCACTCTGCTTCGGCTAATAATACTTCTATATTTTGGGCTTCCTGCTTCAATACTAAAGCCAGATATTTCCTGAATTCCTTTTATGTAACTCAAACCAGTTAAAATGCAGCAAATCCCTTTAGTTATCATTAAATGACATCAGCAGAACCGCAACGAAAGGGGAAAAAATGGCTAACAATTAGTACTAAGCCCCCCATAATCCTCAAATATGATAAAGGGCCGGACCGACTGGGGCAGAAGAATGTGTCTCAAAATGTTTAGTCTGCTCAAAGAGCCTTCTGCAATCTATTCTCATGCTCAAGTCATTGAATCTTGACTCATGACATGCAGACGATCTACAACGATGTTGCCACACCATTAAGGAAGTCTCAAAGTCGTGCCACAGCATCGTCTGTGTGAGTCCTGCTTCCTGGATTAGCCTTCATATTGTTAGCAGCGGGATATCAACCCTATAAAAACTACAAATACCAACAAAACATTGGCAACGCTTTGATTTCTGTTCCATATCGATGTGAGTATTCCCGATGAGCTGACGCCTTCCAAGGTTCCTTTAAACCACCTTGCAACCCAAAGCTCATCAGTAAGCTTTATTCAAATAAAGTTGCACTCAATTCACTAAACTGAGATACATTTTATCAACCATATTATTTAAATTTAACCCGTGCCAGATTATCAGACTTTGTGTTGCGGCTATGATAATCATAATGTACATTATTGGCTCTCATGTTAATGATGCAGGAACAAAAACACATCTTAATGTCACCTTACTAATGCAAAAAGAAGAAAAAGATGAAGCAGTATGACAGTACTAGGACCACAACATCTTTTAGCATTATTGATCCTTGAGTATCTCTTATCAATAACTTTCTTAATCATCTATAAAAAAACACAAGACAATATTGTGGTTTGTTTCCATCTCACTTGTCTTGATTACTTGAATCTGTGGATTTAAGTATGATCTCCGGTGTCAACAATACCCTTACCTTCCCCTCCCAACTGCACTGCAGCTCCCATGGGGCCACAGACCTCTTCATTTTTGGCCCTGAAACCAGGTCCCAAAGGTCAGTCTCCTGGATAGACTACTTCACATGGACTGCGTCACACAAGGACAATACTGTGCATACGATTTGATTTTTGATTGAAAACTTTATTAATCCCCTAATAGAGCAGCATTTGAACTCTAGAAAATGTTATAAGACCTCCTGGAGCATTTGGTTTTACTTTAAGGCCGGTCCTGAGCCAAACTCAGGCAGGGTCTCGCAGGAGGAAAACACCCGTCGAGAAATGAATAAAATCACATACCACTGCTGATTAAGTAAGCCACATGTGAATTGCGGGAAAGTGAATGGGGCTGTGCTAAAACAGTGACCAGCTGGTCAGTCTGTGCACACTGATGATGATCAAAGTCAAATGCAATGCATTTTGCCTATTAAAATATATTAAAATATTTGCCACATTTAATTAAAGTGACCCTGCCATCTGTGAAGATGCTTTAGTTCCCTCATGTCACTGCCACACTACAATTCAATGAGCTCCACTTGAGCCAGGCCCCCAGGAACCTGAAGAACCAAGACCTGGTGCTCCTCGTCACCTTGTTGTATTTGTTGAAGCACTACTACCGTGTCTCTTTACGGTCAGGTGTCTCGTTGCATCACCGGTAATGAGTCCAGCGGTGCCCCACCCGCCCACCCCCGCCTGACGTCACAGCGCTTACCTGCAGAAGAGGAGTCTTCGTGGTCGGAGCTCAGGTACCCGTCACTCCTCCGGTCCGGGGTGCTGCACCCGGAGCCGCGCGACGCCCTGCGCTGGACCTGCGGGAAGGACGGGGACAGCCTGCCGTCGTCGGAGTCCAAGTCCCTGCTGTGGCGGAAAGGCCGCCGGGCGTCCCGGTAGCCGCCGGGCGTCCTCTGGTTGCCGGCGGCCTTTGGTGCCAGCAAGTTATTCCTGACGAAATTATCGTTCAGCTCCGCGTCTTCGTACTCCCGGTCGCTGCCCGTCTCGTTGTCGTTCGGCTGCTGGATGCCCAGTGTCGGTGCCGGGTCCGGTTTCTGAAAGCTGGGTTTCCGCGGGGGCACCGGGATGGGCACGGGCTTCCCGGTCTTGCCGGGTAACCTGCTCCGCTCCCAGCCGAAGGAGCTCATGACGCCCGCCGCGTGGAGGGGCCTCACGCCCCCGGGGTCTGACACCTTGCTCCTCTGCCCGTCGCCCTCGTCCTCGCGCCGCTGCGGTCTCCGAGGGGCGTCCCCCGGTTTACAGGCGAAGCCGCACGTGTCCGCGTTAAAGTTCTCATCTTTTCCGCGACACCTGAACGGCTCGTTCCTCTTCTGCTGGGCCACGGTGGTCTGCAGGTAAATCACCTTGAACTTCTCCTCCGCGAGCGCCTTCTGGAGCCTCTTCAGGTTGGCCTTACTCGTCTCCAGCTCCGACTCGATGTCCTCCACCGAGTTCAAGTACATGTGCGGCACTTTCCCGTCGGGGAACTCGTTCCTCCAGTGTTTCGCGAATTCCTCCTGTTCCCACATATCGATGTCCAAAATCGGGCTTTCCGCCAGGAGAGAAACGTCGGAGCTCACCGTCCTGCGTCTTCGCCTCTTCAACCGACAACTAGCGGGGTGTCTGTCGCATGTATCCACCTTCCTCTCCTTCTGAGAAAAAAAATTTAATATAACTGTCTGTCGATGTTAACGGGACCGTTTTCTGACCATCTTCCACCTCCCACGCGCACAAACAGCGGGCGGACTGAGCTCGGTGAGTGATGCGGATCACAAGTTTTCTCACTACGCCGAAAAGTTTCGAGACTTCCTGGATTGAGACGTGCTGCCTTCGCGTGCTGCTCGGACAAGTGGGTTGTCTATATGGTTTTCATGTCGGTATAACCAGATCAAACGCAGCAATCAATAGCAGATTTTAATTAAAGCAGATGTGTTTGGCTTTCTTTGAAGTAAAGAAAAAAAAACACACACATTGTTTCTGTAACTTCAACATTTAAGAATCACCCTTCTACTTTCTGCTAGATTACAAAATGTGTTGTAGGTCAAATTTGTTAGATAGATAGAAAGATAGATACTTTATTAATCACGCAAGGGGAAATTGTTTCGCTACAGCAGCAGCATGTGTACATACAGCTAAGAACAATATATGCAAAAAATAGAATAATAATAAGAAAAATGCACTATATATATATATATATATATATATATATTACAAATAGAGTAATTAAATTAAATTAACTAACAAAGTGAAACAGTTGTGCAAAGATGTAGCCAACAAACAAACAGTGCTTTCGTTGAGTGGTTGATTTGGCCAGAGGGGATTTATTGTAAAGTGTTATTGCAGTGGGCAGGAATGATCTCCTGTGTCTGTCCTTGTGACTAGATAGAATAGATGAGAAAAAGTAGGTTAAAATACAAACAATTCAATTCATTTAATTTTGTATAGCCCAAAATTACAAATTTGCCTCAGGGGGCTTTACAATCTGTACACATACGACATCCTCTGTCCCGGGACCTCACATCGGCACAGGACCCCCCCCAAAAAAATTAAAACTATAACGGGGAGAAAAGGGGAAGACATCTTAGCGAGAGTAACAGAGGAGGACCCTTCTTCCCAAGATAGACAGAAGTACAATAAATACCATGTGTACAACAACACAATAGATAATTAGAGTAAGTATCGAAACACAATATTCATTTGGCTCAACATCTTTAATTTGACAGTTAGATGCTCGTGCATGGCAGTAACATCCCTCATCAAACGTGTACACTGCCTCCATCTCCAAATGAAATATCTCGTGGCAACTCGAGTAAGCATCACAGACTATTCCCCGTCGTGCAGAATGCCGACAGCACTTGAATGCAACAAGTATTGGTGAAGTGGAAGCTGTTGATAAATGCATCACTCTGAAATCAAGCAACCACCGCCTTTTACCTTTCGGGTTAAAGGTTCACACCATTGTGGTGCGAATTTGAAAGTCACTTTTATTTTATTTATTTATTTATTTATTTATTTTTTACAAAGGAACATGCAGAAATATATGCATTGAATAGGAGAACGGACTGCTGATTCAAAGAACTGTCATCTAAAGTCCTGAA
>JACSYO010000528.1:7500-40000 GCA_016806645.1 Ophiodon elongatus
AAGGGTGGAAATAAGGATCTGGTGGTTCACTGTGTCAAATGCAGCAGAAAGGTCTACCAGCATCATTGGTGAGGATCCAGCGTGTCCTCTGTTTGACCGTCTCCCACTTCCAGCCAGCTGCAGCAGAAGGTCACGACCTCTTCCTCTTCCTCTTCCTCCTCCTCTTCCTCTTCCTCCCATTGATTCCTGTGATAAACTGACGATCGGCGATGCACACAGCTGGCGCCCGGCGACAAATAACCAAACAAGAGAATCTCTCTCTCTCTCTCTCTCTCTCTCTCTCTCTCTCTCTGTCTCTCTCTCTCTCTCTCTCTCGCTCTCGCTCTCTCTCTCTCTCTCTCTCTCTCGCTCTCGCTCTCGCTCTCTCTCTCTCTCTCTCTCTCTCGGGAACGATGACACCTCTGGAACATCTGATTCAGACCTTCGTCCTCGATTGTTCCTCGTCTCAGTCGGGAGACTTTAATCTCCTGAGAGGAAATTATTGGGAGGCAGTGAGGGAGTTAATTGTGTTTTCCACTGATGAGTCATCAGGAAGAGTTGGTGAACCCTGCTGACCACACACACACACACACACACACACACACAGATTTTACAGTGTCTTTGTTAAATGCAGCTCAAGTCTCACATTTTCTCTGCGCCCACGTTTACAAAGGAAGGGAGAGTCTGACCTGAAGTCTGTCTCAGGATCTGGACCTGAGCCACCTGGTCAAACATCTGGATGTAAAAAGGCCACAGCTGAGGACCTGTTGACAACAACAATGGAAGCAAGCAGCGAGAATCAGTTTTACTGTGATTGTAAACTTCTTATTTGTCTCCAGCTGTGTTTTTTAGACTGATGACGTTTTATCATGTTTCATATGGCTTTTTCAGGTGTTATTTATTTATTCTCTGTGATATGTTTTTGTCTGTTTTTGTCTGTTGTGCACTGTGGACTGTGTCTATTGTTGTCTGTATGAGTGTTTTTTGATGACAAATGAGTTTCCCCACTGGGGATTAATAAAGTTTTCAATTCAATTCATAAATGTTTTCGCTCTGAACTGATTAATATTTACAATGTTTTCTGTTCTGCTTTTTAGAGCGACATGAACTTTACTGAAACACTTTGTTTACGTTTGAATGAAGTGTTTAATTTTGCAAACATGTGTTCAGCTAATTGTGTGTGTGCGGTTGTGTGAGTGTGTAGTCGAGATGCCCCTTGGTTATAAATGAGTAAACCCCGTTAGTATTGATGAGGTCCTGAGTTATCGGTTCTTTATTGGATCTGGAGTGAGACGTCCTCGTCTCAAAGATCCTCTCTCTGTCTGTGTGTGTGTGTGTGTGTGTGTGTGTCTTCACAGCACTGAATGGAGACAAATCACTTTAAGGACGCCTGAACTCTGATATAAGGACGCGCTGCAAAACACGCTGGCCCTTTAAGGGTCACCGACATGAGGGGAGCAAAACGAAGGTGATTAATATGCGTGACTTTCTTTTATACACACACACACTTACTAAAATTGTGTAGTCTTCATTATCATGAACGAAAGTGTTGCACAGGGACAGAGATGACTTCCATGACGCTGCCCCCTGAGGCCTGAACAAGGACTACAAGAGGGAACAAGCCGTGAACACCTGATGTCCTTTATCGATTTCACAAACGATGCTTTTTATTTTTACTGGTGCTCATGCTTCATGTTTTATTGTGTGATGTCATGTATCGTTGTTGACGTTCATCTGATGGTCTTTTATGCTAGAAGCAAATTCCATCGGGTCAAAAAATCTGTGAAAGACAATATTTATGAGGACAAAATGTCTCACAGGCATTTCACGAAGCAAAGCACTTTGTCTTCACGTAGCCTCCCTTTCTTTTAGCACACACACACACACACACACACACACACACACACACACACACACACACACACACACACACACACACAATGACCTTGTCTCACTAGCTTCCTGCTTCTTCACTATGTAGTGATGTTATGACTGGCTGGGCCCTGATCAGGTCTCAGTAGCAGCCATGGTTAACTATTAACAAACTCTCACACACAAACACACACACACACACACACACACACACACACACAGCTGAATTAGTCTCAAGAACAATCTGCTGCGGCGCTCGTGTGCTGAGATGATGGCGCCCTCTGCAGGACACACTCCCAACTGCTGCGGAGCAGAAGGACTCATGCACTTTGCTCATAGTGACGTTGTGATGGAGGGCCGACATGTTAGGGTGGTTCAAAAGTTGTGTTGCGAAGTGAGGAAGTCATTATATGATGAAAGGGGAAGGAAGTTGGATCAAAGCAGCATCTTCACTCAAACATCATCCAACAGTCCGTTCTGTCTCTCCAGCCTGAAGTCTGTAAAGTCGACTGCTGTTGGGTTTTAACGGTGGCTTATGAGTTAAACTCTCTGACGAGAAGCTGAAGACTACAACAGCCATGTTGTAGTCTTCAGCTGGATGTGTGTTTGTGGGTTTCATCCTCTACATCTCAGGTAAGAATGACTGCTAATGCTTTCTGATGTACAGTAATAATAATCAACTGGGAACTCTTCAAAGGGTTCATGAATGTACAGCAGGTTTTTATTGGTTTCACTTATTGTGCTGTTATGTGCTCTTTGATGCATTAAAGTTTATCAGTATGATCATTTACACTTTTATACAACAGCATTGACTGATTAGTGTAAAGAAGGTTATAAAAAGAATAACTCTCCTCATGTTTATTGATTATATCTTCTGTTAACCCTTGTTTTGAACTCGGGTCACTCTGACCCGCATGCATATATGTATGTATCCCAACCCGCCCGTTTGACCTCGGGTCACAATGACCTGCATTATGCAAATGTGTATGAATTGCATTGAATTGAAAATACTTGAATATATCGATGGCCGATGAGCAAAACCTCCCATCTGAAAAATGCAGTTTTTTGAGAATACTAAAAAGCAGAATGCTATTTGTTAAGGATACCCAATACATAATACAAAATAAAAATAAATAAAAAAATACCCCAAAAAAGAGAAAAATATACAAAGTGCAGATGGGAGGTTATTCCCCACTTTCCTGGATCATCTTGCAGATAGGAGGTTTTGCACTTTGGCCATCGATATGTCCGTCCCGTTGCATCGGGTCACTCCGACCCGCATGCTTAACTGTATACATCCCAAAGCCTCCCGTTGTCCTCGGGTCACTCTGACCCTGTGTGCATATCCCCAAGCCTCCCGCTGCCCTCGGCTCACTCTGACTAGCGTGCATATGTGTGTGTACATCTCTATTATATTTTAAGCCCTATGAGGAGCATGTGTAAGTCTTGAGTTTGGGCTGATTTCATTTCTAGGCTTTAGTTGTAGAGTTGATTCAAATATGTGTTCAGAAGGTTCTTCAAGTGAAACTGCTTCTTGTCTCTCATCTTTATTTCAGGTGTTAATAATCAGAACTGCTGAGTCTGTGCTGCTCTCCTGGTTATAATACTGCTCTCTGTCTTCTGCTGGAGCAGGTAACCAACAGGAGTTATAGGATTATTCTGCTGCATTCTAGAGAAACATCACCGTCTTCTTTCCTGCTTCTCGTCAGAACAATTGATTCTTTCATCAGATTCAGAGCACTAAAATCATAACATTATTCTCCTACTGTACCTACCTTTAGTTCTTAACTAAAACATTTTTATCTTCTTCTACTGCAAACAATAATTAGGCCAATCAGGGTTTTGCAAAGCATTAGATATCATGTTGTTCACCACTGATGAAGATCACGTGCTGCCGTACAATTAGGTTTTCTATGTTTAATTAATCTCATAAAGAACTCTGAGATGCTCCAGTACCTGTACTACCTCCTGTAAGGTTTTGTTTCGGAGGATTTGAATTCAGTGTACCGTAAAATAATCTAATATCTCTTATCTCTTATCAGTTAAGCCCTGGTCCTGTGTATGAGAACGTCTCAGCTCCACCAACAGATCACAATGATCTTGTCTACAGCAGAGTCCACTTCCCTCAGAACCACACGGATTCTCTCTACAGCACAGTCCAGCCACTTCCAGATCCAGAACCAGAGCCCGTCCCCTATGCTGTGGTCGACTTCAGACCCAACAGGAGACCTGAGTGAGAAGCTCCTGCTGTTACGACAGATTCAGGGTCTATTTGAGGGATACGTTGTAAGAAGTATGTGACTCTTACAGGATGGGCCCGATATCTCAGATCCTACTGGTACTCGTTCAATAAAACTTGTGGGATATTATATTTTTAACCTTACCTACCCGACGACACCACATGTGGGTCTGAGGGGTACCCCTTGGTAAAAACTCCGGGGTTCCCCCAGAGAGACAAGACACTAATCAATCACTGAAATAAGTCCGAAGGAGGCTTCTATTGAAAAGAAAAAGCTTCCAGCACTCTTCTGTGACTGAAAATTTACATATGGGGGATGTTGACCACCTATCCAATGGCCCAATGACATTTGCACAAGCTTGGCCTGACTGACTCTTATTAGCTAACAGTGCTGTCAATCTCATTTTGGCCGGTTTCCCTGCATCGTCCCAGCTCTGACAGTTAATAGGAGGTCTCACTCCGCTCTGTGAGACATTTACGTAAAAAAATCTCAGACCCTGGTACTTCCAGAACTCTGATTTTGAGAACAAAAATATGCATTTTATAGAGATTTCAGAGCAAAAAGCATTATTTTAGTTTGGCATTGTGTATGTTACTGCTGTATATGGATGTATTAAACATCATGAGTGAAAAAAGAAGTGAAATATATAGTTTTGGTAAAATAAATTAAAATTAAAATTATTCAATAAATCCTAATTTTCAGAGGATTGTTCTGACCTGTCTGTAAAAACTCACATTTTTTTCTGCTTCACTTTATGCAAAATCAAACTGTGCAGAGAGGGTTCACATATTGTGATATGATATAAAAAAGGGTTAAACCTGCAACTGCATTATTCTAAAGTGATGATCATCCTGAAAGTGCTTCTTTTTTTTTTAGGCGAAACTGAAATATTTTCATTTTTCTGTGTTCCATCTTCATTTACTTTTAACCAGCAACATATATACTAATATATACATATTATTTACAAATCTCACAGTTATTACCTTCATAATAACACCAAAATTATTCAAATAGACCTTATGGTTGCAGAGATTTACTCTTTTTAGTATGGGCATGCTTTTTTCGTGCGGAGGCCTCAAAAATAGGCTAGGGTAGAACAAGTTTTAATTGGGTGTTTGAAATGTAATTAGACTTCGATGTTGGAACAATAAAGGACGATTATATTCAAGGGTACTTGAATCACTCATCGACACATCACTGATCTGCTTGGCATGAAATGGACTAACTGGGTTACAGATTGCATCGTCATCGTCTTACAGCGACACTGCCTCAACAGAAAGAGAGAGCTCCTCTTATGATTCATAAATACTTTGCCACATGTTAATCTTGTATATTAATCAATACATTGACAAGCTTATCACCAGCTGACTGTGAATGAGCAGCTGGTGTCATATATATCAATATATATGATATATATATATATTATATATATATATATATATATGTATATATATATATATTATATATATATATATATATATATATATATACACACATATATATATATCTGGGCTGAAAATAGTTATGTTCTTTTTCCCTATGATCTTCATGGCTGTTTGAGTAAGACTTGCGAGTTTAGACTTTAACTGTACTGACAGGTTACCATACTCGTATGCCATATCGAATTACACGCTCTAGAATCATTTGATGAAACAGAATATATGAGTTTACTATTAACACCATAGAGTCTAAGTAAGGTTTTCAACATGCACATGCCATGTGAGCGAGCCGTCAATGTGGGTCAATATTCAATAACAACACACTGATGGTGTTGTTATTGAATATTGTAAAGAGACAGCTTGACAGTAAATGGGTTCCATATATCTGTTGGTTAGTTTCAGTCGATCCTCTCTGTCTCTTTGTGTTTGTCACATGTTGTGACATGTTGAATTTACAGTTTTTCCTCCCACCTTCATTGATGAACCTGTTGTTCTGCTTCTTCTCTCTGGCAGTGTTTCAGGCTGATGTGAAAAGTAAGTCTTTTTAATCTGAAATGACTAATATCATGAACCCAAAACTTATCTTTAAAGTATTTATTCTTGCAAGAAGAGGCACAGTTACACAGAGCTGCAACGATTCTGTGTGAATGAGCGCTCCAGATTAAATATCGCACAGCATAAACCATGAGTCTCACAATGCAGGCCTTGATAGTTTTCTCAATAACAACCTATAAAACAGTTGACCTGTATAAGAATATATGATACTCATTATAATAAAAATTTCCCAATAAAAAAACTCTCCAATCAGACTGACACACACGTTGTAACATGTTGTTTACTGTCAGCACTACAGCGCTGAACAGTTTTTTGCTCCCACATCAGTCTGACGAGTCTGGATTTGGATTTGAAGGTGTGAGGATGCGATGGCTGCCTCTGTCAGTGTCTGCAGACGAAGGTAGAAAGTCTCTTTGACCTCATCTGGATGTGACCTTAACCGGTGAGTAGCCTAACAGGTATCTTTAGACACCTGATGAAGGAGCTCTGCTGACATTTGTTATGTAATAAACTTGTAGATGAGAGCAGTGATCAATTCTTTCAGCACTGATATTTGCTGTTTGTATCTGAATGAATTCACTTATATTCTGTGATCTGTAACTTTTTGGTCAAAGTATTTTCAGCCTTTGAGCCTTTTCATGTTCAGTTGAGTCAGATTGTATCATCACCAGGAAACAAGTTTAATCTGCACTGACTCACTGCTGAAATATGTGGACATGTCAGTCAACTGTTTATTATCTGACTGACACTCTTCCTTATCAACTACAGACTGAATAAATATGATCTACTCCAATAACAAGCATGCATATGCCCACTGTAAAAGTTGCATCAGAATAGCTAGCCAATCAGGAAATGCATACCCGAATACATGCAGACCACACAGTCGACGTAGGAGTGACAGGACCCCTTTGCTAGTAGGCTCAGCCTGTGCTTATAGAACTAGGGTTACGATATCGTAACCTGGTTGAAAGTCCTGTGTTTGTTTGACCTATCAGTTTGGCTTTTATTCACCATAAAGAACAGCCTCCTCCTTTTTTGTGCCAGAGTATTTTGCTCTGGCAGATAGGTATGTATAAGTTAGAACAAGAGTTGAATGGTGCTGCTTAGTCACGTTATTTCGGTGAAACAAGGACAGTACACTTCCATTCCAAATGGTGCTTTCACTCAAACATCTCTCTTGATTTGAATGAATTGAAAGAAGTCTAAGCAGTGTGCCACTTCAACATTACATATGTCCATCCCATAGAGCAGCAGTAGGAGCTCTTGCTGGCCAATTTACACTGATAAGCAATCAGAGCTCCTTGTTTTTCAGTTTTTTATTCAGGTGAAAAAACAACCAGATGTTAGCAGGGAGCCATGATGACGTCAGTGGACCTTTTGGAAATTCTAGATTCTTTAAAAGACGAAGAATTTGAGAGATTCACCTGGTATCTGAAGGATCCTGACTTCATGAAAAGTTACCAAGCTATTAAAGTGTCAGATCTGGAGAACGCAAAGAGGCCGAACACTGTGGATCTGATGGTGAAGACCTTTGAACTTCATGGAGCTCTGGAGGTGACCAGGAAGGTTTTACAGAAGATACCCAGGAATGATCTGGTGCAGAGTCTACCAGACACCATCTCAGGACCAGAAGGTCAGTCATTTGTATTTTCAAGAAAATAGTGCAACACAATACTTGTAATGGAACAGGGTCTCTGTAGAGAGGCTCATTGTCTTCACCAAAGGAAAACAATGGAGGTCTGATCTCTTAATTATGAGAAAAGGCTCAGGTGATGTATCATTGTTATTGGACAGGGTGCTGGTGCTACCTGATTTACTCATCTTTTATTTACTCCTTGGTTTGAGACACTGAGATATTAATGTAAGTAATGTGATCAATGTATCTTCATACAACGGTTCGTATGAAAGCTTACAAAAAATATTTTTAAAATAAACTTCTGTTTTCACAGGAAAGTTAGAAAAATATCATGAAATACTTATTACGGTACGCATAGTACAGCAAAGTACACAGGTTACTTGACAAATAAATCAACGCTTACTTCTTGTAAACAAACAGCGCAGGGTCAAAGATCGCTGTTTGTTCGACCCATCCACTTGTCACCCTATAAGGGCTTTTGTGGTCTTTATACTTCCTCGTTCATGATTACGTGAATGACATATGAAATGATTTTTTGGGATATCTCAGAATAATGGCGCATTCTTTTTCGTAGGAATAGCTGGCTGCGTTACGAGCCAATGAGATGAAATACTGGTGTCATGCAGTAGTATCCTGCACATTATTGGTGGAGAGTTCATATATTGGGGTTAAGGGTTAAATTCAGTTCCCTAAAATAAAATGCCCAACAAGCTATTTAAAATGTACAAGTTTCATTTCATGCTGCATTTTGTGGACTTTGAGTCAACAGCATCAGACCTGCAGCAAATACTTTCACTTCTGCAGCTTCAGCAGGAAGCTAAGTCCTAACATGTGATGTACTCATGGACACACTTGTACTGGTTGAAGTGTTTTTGATCCTGAGGGGTCAAGAACACTGTAGACAGTTGAAATGACTCCATGTTGGGTGAATGTTTGATCGTGGTGGACACAGAGGAGGTAAATATGTTGGCTGTGATCTACCAGAGCAGACCTAAGCTTCGCTGTATGGATGCGGTTTATCCTCTCAGATCTAGGTCCTTGATAACCGAGGCTCAATTTTCAGGCGGGAGGGCCTCCATGACTGACAGTTTGAACCTCAGTTCAACAACCACAGTTTGAAGCAAACCTTTGTAAGCAGAGGTTTGACTGAGTGAGTGATGCCTGCGTTCATCGGAACAGGTTGATTGCCATAGCTTTGGATTATATGGATACCAAGCCCTGGTCAACATAAAAGAGCCTTTCCACAAACTTGAAAGTATCGGCCCCATGCTCCTGAGCAGCTTCTGTGATGGCTCTCTGCAGCGCGTTGATAGCCACAGCAGGAGATGGCCTCTGGCCAACAACGTCCTTGTTGATGTTATTGTCCTTGTGCCATGAAAAATTTTAAAAGTTGGAAAAAAGACAATAAGGAGGGAGTTGTTGAGGTCAGGACCTGTACAGAGCACGTTATTTAGGGAGACACCAAAGTCATAGCCGTTGATTCAAAGATCTGTCTGATTGGGTTTTTGTGCGTGATAGACCCCAAACGTTGGGAGATACCAGCACTGCTCATTTTCTCTCAGTGGTGGTGCTACTTCCTCATGTCCGTTGGCAAAGATCTTCTCCATGAATGATAAAGACAGATTTTTTTAAAATGCTCATCGTAGAGATACAAAGCATTTAACTACCTGCACTTTGTTGTTGGGTAAAGACTGGCGTGTTTCTTTATGACAGTGGGGCAACCCAACTGTTAACGTCGTCTCTGTAGATGTTTGGGTTCATTAGGTCAGTTAGAGACAGGTTGTTGTCATGCTCAGTTAGGCTCAATCTCAATCTCCACCCTTACGGACTCACGGACTTTGAGGCTCCCGCGAAGTCCGTGAGGGTTTAGGGCTGTCCCATTGTCAAATCGTTGAGTGTTTGAGTCTCTGGAAGACATTTTGAGCCCTTTATGAACCCTTACCATAAGTCAGCATGATATGCCAACTTTGCCCAAGGGAATTACCCACAATTCATAGCAATGTGACATTAAACATGACGTTACCAATGGAAGCGTGGAGCCTAAAAAAAAAAAGTAAACAAAGAGGAGGGCAGGTGGGTGTTCAGCCTGATAAATTACATTTACAATAACATTAAGGATTAAAGATGGGACATGAAAACACATGAAATCAGAGGAATGCAAGCACATATTATATATGTTAAAAATATTTAGTCATCAAACATTTTGTTTTGTTATTGAAGCTGAACGACGAAATAGATTATTTTAATGACGTCTCATCTTGTGAGGAAAGAACCTGAAGACATTTAAATCAGGGAGTAAACTGTATAAAACAAATATATTTGTTGATGTTGTCATGGTAACGTGGTATGTTATAGCAAAGTGCTGTCCTATTCGTATTTACACCATTTAAAGCCCTCACAGTCTCTCACACTCAACCACTTAACAGGTGACGTCAGTAAGTCCCTGAGGGTTCAGGGTTTCAGGGTTTAGGGGGGACATTGGGATTTTCATAGTTCCCTTGCCAGTTAAAATGAGTTCCTGACTCATTGCCATTATCTTGTGACGGTGAAGGAGCCTTGATGGCGTGAGTTGATTGACCAGGCTGCATCATGATAGAAGCTGTCACATTCAGAGCACCTTACAGAGGACTTGCAGTCTTTGTCGAGGAGGGAGAATGAAGAACAATACCTGAAACATCCTTTTCTCCTTAAGGAAGGCTTTCCTGTCGTCGATGAGTTTTTATTGTCATAAAAAATTCATGACAGACATTTTTTTATGTTATTTATGGTCTTGTTGTTGTGTAAGACCTCAGAAGATAAGTCACATCAATGACGTGCGGTGAGGTTCGTGGCTGGGGAGGCACTGACTCTCTGAGTCAGATTTACAAATATATGAACCCAGTAAAGCTTAAATCACCATTCAATTGGCAGCTTGCACATTGACTACTGGTTGTTTTTCATATTTCATATCAACATTCTTAGTTCCATGTGTGTGTCTCCCGAGTGTCTCCTGATTCCTCATTCACTGCACCTGTGCTCAATCACCTGCCCCTGGTTCTTCCCTCTGCCAACCCCCCACACATATACTGCCCTGCTTTCCCTGTTCCGGTGCCAGATTGTCTTTGTTTCTACCTAGTGTATGCATCGCCTTCGAGCAGTATTTTCCTGTCAATGGTTATTTTTTACTATGATATACGTTCTGTTTTTGAGCCTTGCCTACTCCCTGTCGGATTTGTTTCCCTTCCCGGACTGACCCCGCCCCCCCCCCCGGTGTATGACCTTTTGCCTAGTAAAGACCCTGCCTTGTGCCTCACCTCGTCTCCTGTGTCTTCCTCTGCTCCTGAGTCTCTGCTCTGCCCTGGAAACGTGACATTCTTTACACACACAGAGGTAAGGTACATATTTGAGAGAGAAAGAGCGCATTTCCTCTGCACCCTCCGTGTGCTTTTAATTTCCCATCGCAATTCCACAATTCATAGTCATTCAATACAAATAAAAATAGTCTATATAGCCTACTGCAGTGTATGCATGGTCTGACCTTTACTTGTAAATTAAGTCCTATCGTCTCTCCTTCTGGACACAAATCTCCATGACTTTGTTGTAAAAGTCCTCATCTTCTTTTACTTTTAAAAGATTAGAAGAAGGCAGAACAAGCATAAACTCGTGGGCTCTTGCCCGCCCCCTTCCTGGAGGCAGAGGTACTGTTTGCCTCCCCTCTGCGCTTTTCACTGCAGGTTTATGTCAATCAGCAAGACTAAATAGGTTCTACACAGACGTGTAATACACTACCTATTCTATGGAAAGAAAGGACATATGATAAAAGTGTCTACAAATATTACAGTGGTGACAAACAATGAGAAGCAAAAGAAATGCGCTCAACCCAGTTTGTGAGGGATTGCGCAATCTGAGAGGAGGCACAGCTTGTCGCTGCCTCATCCCGCTGTCTCCTCTCCACTTGCCGAACAATGATTTATATCTAATTATTTTGAGGGTTACTTAATTAACAAGTATTTAGGATAGGAATATATAAGCATTATGCTTCTGCTTATACCTTTTCAGTCATATTTTATATAAGCTTTACTCATTGTATTTGTATATGTAAGTGATGACTGAAATAAAACACTATACTACTACTACTACTACTATTTCAACATTCTATAGAAAGGGTCATCAATCCCAGCATTTTCGGCCAAGTCCTCAGAGAGTGAAGTTAGTCCCTGCGATGCTCAAGTTACTGACCCGTCCGGTTTGGTATGAAAGTGCAGCAAGATGAGCCAAACATTTTGCAGACCCCTCCCTTCTCAGCCAGCAACATGTCTAATACCATTCGCTTTTTCCAGGCCATCAGACTGGTCTTGTCCAATTGACCGTGTAACCCCTCCACAGCATCTCTAGTATAATTGATGAATCTCTGTTGGTTATAGTAGATATAATTTATCCAGTCGACATTCTCGTTTATTGTCACCCACCAGAACAGTACTGATTCAAACCCTGCACCAATTTGATTTCTAGCCTTATACTCATCTGGCACTCCTTTGGAAACTCCGATGGCATCAATATAGACAGACGGACTGAAGCTTCCTGATGGTGAGGTCAGCTGTCTCCTGGTTCGGTGGTGACCCACTTCCCGGGCGGCTTGCGTTGTAATGCCGTCCACGGGTAGGAAGGCATCACCAGCTGTATGAGTGCGCATGTGCCACTGTTATGGAGGTTTTGACAGAAGCCTCTTACCTCCACAGAACCACCAGCTATCAGCTCTGGGTGTAGTCTGGTGCTCAAACCAAGATTTCTCGTACCCATCAGTCGTCTGTGTAATATTAAACGTCTCATTGCACCATTGCAGAGTTCCCACAGGAGTCCCCTCAGCACAGTACCTAGTGAAACAAGTATAATTTGCTGCATAGGGAGAGAAATAAGGTGGTATTGGGTCAACCCTGGTCTGAGGAGGTGGCAACAAATAGTGTAAGGTAGTACAATTACTGTTGCTATGCGGTTGAGGAGAAGAAAACAACTGTAAAGCACATTTGAAGCCTGTAGGATCATTATACGGTGATTATCGGAACGGAATTGTTGTGCTTCCCACCATAATATAGGACCTACTATTATTAAAGTTACTAAAGCTAAGAAACACAGGGTTCCTCTTAGTCCTGATTTTGGATCCGTGATTACAAATGGCAGGGAGAGATATTCTGTTTGCACTTGCCCATTCGCTGATCTTACTATTATGGTATTTGGTGATTGTTCCATTAGCTTTCTATCTTTTCCTGCTAAGATAACTGATTTGCATGCTCCGGAATCACACGAAAAAGTTACTTCACGTCCTTTTTTTAGAGTTACAAATGGCTTCTCTTCCTGTATTAAACATAGCTCTATTTGTTCCAACTCTAAGATTTCTGTCTCTTCTTCCTCATCGTCTGTCTCCGCTGTGTGTGTGTGTGTGTGTGTGTGTGTGTGTGTGTGTGTGTGTGTGTGTGTGTGTGTTCATGACCTGAATCCTCAGTAGGAGTAGGTGCGGTCAGTCATGCCTTCCTCCTGCATTCCTCCTCCTCCTCCGCCTGCAGCTCCTGGCCCAATGGCCTTCTTCGGAAATATACATCAGAATACACAGGTTCAGGCATGTCATCATCATCATTAACAACAAAATAGACTTCTGCATTTTGTTTTCCTTTTTTATTTTGCTGTTTGCTCTGTAACACCTTTGCTGCATGTGAAGCGTATGGAGAAATAGTTCACGATCGGTTCGCCAGGGTTTTGAGTGCATTCAGTTAATTTTGTCCAATCGGCTCTTTCTCTGAAATAATCTCTAACTCTGTTTAACAGTGCTGTGACACAGCCTTGATATCCTGCATGTCCGAATGATATGGGATTGTTTGCAGCGAGGAGTGGATTCCAGTCTCCTTGTATTTGACACCAATCCACCATCACTTTTTGTCTCATGCAGGCTTCTACCTGTAAACCATTCAATCTGTAGCTTTGGCACAGGAGGTTAAATTGGCGTGCCATCTCTGTTTGATTATCTCGTAGGTGTGATATGCCCTCTACTGCTTTTTTAACGTCTGTATGGGGCCACGGTCTGTATACATAAACATGTTGTGCTCCCCAACCCCTCCCGCTGCTGGATTTGGTAATTGAATCATCGGAAACTGATTCATGGGAGGAGGTTTGGGTTGGTTAGGATCTTTACACATACCGTAGTTTGTACCTGATCTGGTTTCCGAGGGGCTCCACAGGTGGCCTCGTCCCAGGCCTCCGAAAAGACTCGCCAGGAGTCCGGAGGTACTGACGGGTGTAGATGGAGAGGTGCCGAGGCATGGAGAGGAGTGTGAGAGAAAGGGTGAGAGGCGGATGGGTTGGTTGGGCTGCGCTGTGGCTGAGTAGAGACGGAGGGGGAGAAATAGGGAGGAGGTTCCTGATGGACGACCGGTTGTGGTTGTGGCTGTCTCTGTCTTGTTACCACATATTCATCGTAATCTTGAGTCTCAGAGGGAAGATTTGGATACAAGTTAGATCCCATCATTTTTCTACGTTTTTATTTTATGGTTTATTTTTAGAGAATCTATTTTTATATATATCTATATATATATATATATATATATATAGATATATATGTGTATATGTATGTATATATACATATGTATATATATATATACACATAAAAAAAAAAATATATATATATATATATGTATGTATGTATGTATGTATGTATATATATATATATATGTATGTATATATATATATATATGTATATATATATATATAAAATATATATATATAAAATATATATACACTATATATATATACATATATATATATATATATATATATATACATATATATATATACATATATATCCTATAAATGCTCTCAAAGTCTGTCCTATATATGTCTATATCCCCAAGCTTCCCGCTGTCCTTGCATTACTCTGACCCGCGTGCATATGTGTATGTATATTTCTATTATATTTAAAGCCCTCTGAGGCAAATTTGTAAGTTGTGAGTTCGGGCAATAGAAAATGAATTGCATTGAATTGAATTGAATATATATCCCTACCGCTCTCCTCGGGTCACTCTGACCCCTTATATGTATCCCCAACCCTCTCATTGCACATCAGATTAAAGAAAAAAGTCTGGGCTACAAGAATATAAGCCAGTTTTACATAATCCAAACAAAACTCAAATGACCAACTAAATGCATGACCAAATATAAATATCCATATCTCGCCAGCGACTGAACTCACTCACCAAAATGTAGCTCTCAAGCGAGGTAACTTTATGCTACATACACAAGCAAGCTCTCAAATGAAAGCAGACAGTCCAGAGATTCCTCATATATTCCTCACATCCCTATAAACCGAACCCTCGGCGAAATATGAGCCAACGAACACCAGCATCAGACATTTCTTTATCCAGGGATTTATAAAAAATGTCCCTTACCTTTGATGAAAAGCTGTGAAAGCTTCGTTTTTTTGCGCTAAATCCACACTGAAATCTGTCCGACTACTTATCGTGTCGCACTCAAATCATTCCTGGCTCGTTTAGTGTCAGATTACCCACGTGGGGGAGAGTTAGGTTTTCAGCATATAGGAGCGAGCGTTTCACACAGGACTGCGCTTTACTGATTCTGATTGGCTAACAGTGCTGTGAATCTCATTCTGGTGGGTATAACTCAATTCTATAGGCTCTAACAATTCAAAGGAGGTCTCATTCACTCATATCGTCCAATCTGTTACGGAGATATTGCCTCTCATAATCAAATACCCCTGGCTTTTCAAAAATAATTTGCATGTGGATTTCAGAGCACAAAACTTATTTTGGTTTGGCATTGTGTATGTTACTGCTCTATTTGGATGTATTGAACACCATTAGTGATCTACAAGTGAAATATATAGTTTGGTACATGAGAAAATTCAAATTGCACTCGTGCCAAATGGCCATTGTCAGAGACCTTGCCTGACCCATCTATACTAAAAACTATTTTGCAAAAAAAAAAAAAAGAATTCACTTTCTTTCTGCTTCACTTTATCAAAGTCAAACTTTGCAGAGAGAGTGTTCACATATTGTGCTGTGATTTGGTCGAGGTTTGAACCTGCAGCTGCATCATTCCAAAGGGATAATCATCCTGAAAGTGCTTCTTTTTTTTTGGCGAACATGAAATGTTTTCATTTTTGCTGTGTTCCACAAAACCTTTAAAAAACAAACTTTAACTCGAAAGCCAGGAGGGTTGCTATTTTAATAAATAAAAATAGCAACCCTCCTGGCTTTCGAGTTAAATGATGATGATAATACGTGTCCTACCCATTCTCTTTTCAGCTTTTTATGCTCCTGTGTAGTAAGATGGGTATCTTGTAAAAAAGCGATATCTGTTTGCAGTTTTTTAAGGTGTGTCAAAACTCTCTTCCTTTTAACAAGTCCATTCAGCCCATTCTCATTAAAGCTAACAAACTTAATTACCCTATTCATTAATACTAAGTGTGGACATCAGTGTCGTAGCCTCTTTGTAAATTCACTGTGCAATAGCCAGTGTATCTCCTGTGATAAAAGAAAAAAAGATAAACCAAAGCACCGACATTAACCAAGAAAACAAACCCCTTCATGGGTTTCATCAATCTGTTGGTTCCGTCTGCCTGGTCCGTTATGTCCGTTATGGTCGTTCCGGGGAGTCGCGCAGGAATGCCACCGCTTCTTTTGGTGTCTTGAAGAACTTTCTTCTTCCATCGGGAAGCGTGATCCTCAGTGTAGCAGGATGAAGCAGGATGAAGCAGGGCAAACAGGAAGTCCTTGGATCGAAGCTCCCTCTTAACTTGGTCGAACTCCTTTCTGTGTTTCATCAAGCTGGCGTTCAGGTCAGGGAAAACAATATCGGCTTATCTTCATACATGACGGGGCCGTGGTTCTCTTTGGACCTCTGTGTGGTCGATGCGCAGGATTTTGTCCCGGTGTTGGTATTTAAGCAGGCGTATCAATACATGTCTCGGCCTCTGGTCTGCAGGTGGACGGTGTGTGGGAGCTCGGTGTGCTCGCTCTATGACCAGCGGTTCAGTGAAATGCTCTCGTCCGAGAGTGGCTGGGATCCAATTAGTAAGAAAGTTCACAAGTTCGTTTCCCTCGCAGTTAGGGTTAGGGTTACTCTTGTGCCGTCGCCGCCATGACATGAACTTCGTCGTCGCTATTATCGAGAGTTGTTTTATCAATAGATGTTGAAGTTTGTTCACCAGCTGATTTCAGTTGTTTGTTTCTGGTTCTTCGGACCATAATAAAGCTGTCCGACCAGGTTCGGACTGAGTTTGGGTGTTTTAAAATATTTAAAAATGGATTTGTTTGAAAAGCCTGTGGGCCAGCGTCTACCTAGCTTCGCTGCATCAGATGACCCCCAGGAGTGGGCTTCTTGAGAAGAGGTTTAATTACAGCTACTTTGAAGGACTGTGGTACATGGTCTGTTAGTAAAGACAGATTGATAATATCTAGTAGCGAGGTGCTAACTAAAGGTAATACTTTGAAGGACTGTGGTACATGGCCTGTTAGTGAAGACAGATTGATAATATCTAGTAGAGAGGTACTTCTAAGGTTACTCTATTTGAGGATAGGTACTGGTTGAGGGCAAGAGATTATTAATCTTGTCTCTAATAGTTAGAATCTTATCATTGAAGAAGCTCATGAAGTCATTACTACTGAGGTCTATAGGAATACACGGCTCAACAGAGCTACTACAACTGCTACTACTGCTACTACTGCTACTGCTAATACTACTATTACTACTACTACTGAGGTCTATAGGAATACTCCTGGATACAGTGCTGAAGAGAAACCTGGGGTTGTTCTTATTTTTCTCTATTATTGATGAGTAATAGGATGCTCTGGCATTGTGGAGGGCCTTCTTATATGTTTTAAGACTATCTCGCCAAACTAACCCAGATTCTTCTAAATTGGTGGAATGCCATATCCTGTCAGATAGACATCTGGTGTAGAAATGTTTGCCTAACGGCATTTAATCCGGTCATAAGAATTCAAAATGTATTCGATCATGGTCCAATAAAAGAGGGTTCTTTTGAAAGACTATTAAATGTTACTTTCAATTTCATATGCCAGAATAAGGTCGAGGGTGTGGTTATTCATTATTATTAATATGATTTACTGAGGTTGACACATTCTTCTTGACACAGCCAGGTTTCAGTCAGACAAAATTAAACAACATCTGATATCTAAGAGTCCACATTTGTATAGCTCCTCTTCTTTTTACTTTTGAAGTGGCAGACACAGTCTCTCTGGGATTTTGGATGGTAACTGCTCTAATGGAAGCATAGAGAAGTGTGTAAGACTGCAACTCTGCTTCCTCGTCTCAACTCTGGGTTTTCAGGGATTAAGTCCACCAATAAACTCGGTCAGATTTCTCCATCTAATCCATCCAAAGTTGGATGAATGTCTTCTCTTCTAATCAGACCAGACAAAAGGCAAGGACAAGTGTTTTATTCATCTGAGGAAGACAGTCCTTGGGCAAAATACCTTTTGTGTTCTGCTCCTGAAACTGTAGACAAACAATCTAATAATATTTGTTTCTTTCATATTTGTGTTCAACACAGACGTGAAGGTTCAGGGAGAACCGATCTCATCTCACCAACAAAAGCTTCAATCATGCTTTCAGGATAAGTTCATGTGTGCAAAAGAGGCGTGGCTGAAGAAGAAGGATGAGCAACGTCTGGATGCTATGTACACAGAGCTGTACATCACAGCAGGGGCTGACACACACATCAACACTCAGCATGAGGTCAGGCAGATTGAGACGATGATGGTGAAGCCAGCAGATACAGAGAAACCAATTCAACCTTGCGACATGTTCAAACCCCCGTCTGGAGAATACAGAGCCATCAGAACAGTACTGACCAATGGAATCGCAGGAATTGGAAAAACATTTCTTGTGCGCAAGTTTGTGTGGGACTGGGCTGAAAAACAAACCAATCAAGATGTGAATCTCATTTTCCCCTTCACCTTCCGCCAGCTGAATTCATGGAAGGGAGAAAAGTTGTGTTTGGCAGATCTCATTCATAAATGTATCAAGGAGACCAAAGACATCAAGAGAGAAGCTCTTAATGACATCTTCACAACTCTGCAGTCATCAGCAAACACCAACTACGACAAGAGTGACTTCAAACTTCTGTTTATTTTGGATGGACTGGATGAGAGCCGCCTTCGTCTGGACTGCTCTGACAGTGAAAAGCCGACCGTTAACTTTGATGTGACCGAGTCGATCCCAGTGGATGTGCTGCTGACGAACCTCATCAGAAGGAAACTGCTTCCCTCTGCTCGCCTCTGGATAACCACACGACCTGCAGCGGCCAATCAGATCCATCTTGATTTTGTTGGCATGGTGACAGAGGTCAGAGGGTTCACTGACCCACAGAAGGAGGACTACTTCAGGAAGAAATTCAGAGATGAGGAGCAGGCCAGCAGGATCATCACCTCACGAAGCCTCCACATCATGTGCCACATCCCAGTCTTCTGCTGGATCACTGCTACAGTTCTGAAGGATGTGAAGACCAGAGAGGGAGGACAGCTGCCAAAGACCCTGACTGAGATGTATACACAATTCTTGGTGTTTCAGATTCATCAGACAAAAGAGAAGTATGCCAAAAAGAAGTTCAATCAGTGCATTAAGTCATTAGCCAAACTGTCTTTTCACCAGCTGGAAAAGGGCCAACTGATCTTCTATGAGAAAGATCTCAAAGAGAGTGGCATTGACATCAATAAAGCCTCATTGTGCTCAGGAGCGTTCACAGAGATCTTCGAAGAGGAACATGGGAAGAAGAATGAAGACAAGATGTTTAGCTTTGTCCATCTGAGTGTTCAGGAGTTTCTGGCAGCGTTCTACGTAAGAATGGAACTCATTAACAGAAACAAGAATGGGATGTTGGAGCCAGGACAAACTTGTGTCGACAATGTGCAAATGGTTTTCAGAAAAACATCCACGACAGAGGTCCACAGGTTTGCTATTGACGAGGCCTTGAAGAGTCCAAACGGACACCTGGACCTGTTCCTCCGATTCCTCCTCAGTCTTTCACTGGAGACCAATCAGACTCATCTAAAAGACCTACTGAAAAAGAAAAGTAGCTCACGGACCAATCAGGAAACAGTCCAGTACATCAAGGAGAAGATTAGTGAGAATGTGTCTCCAGAGAAAAGCATCAATCTGTTCCACTGTCTGAATGAACTGAATGATGGTTCTCTAGTGGAGGAGATCCAACAATCCCTGAGTTCAGGACGTCTCTCCAGAGAGAAACTATCTCGTGCTCAGTGGTCAGCTCTGGTCTTCATCTTACTGTCATCAGGAAAAGATCTGGACGTGTTTGACCTGAAGAAATACTCTTCTTCAGAGGAGGCTCTTCTGAGGCTGCTGCCAGTGGTCAAAGCCTCCAACAAAGCTCTGTAAGTACCCAGATAACTGCAGGTAATAGCTTCATCACACAACTAGAGTAGTTCTCAACTAATGAAAGTCTTCTGTTGCAAGATTCAGTAAACTAATTGATGAGTTGAACAATTGAAAAACACGCAAATTGTTTCTTCAGTTTCATTGCAACTCCACACAAAAAAAAAAACAGTAATGTCTTTTTTGTCTTCATCACCAACTCTCTTTCAGGTTGAGTAGATGTGATCTGTCAGAGAGAAGCTGTGGAGCTCTGTCCTCAGTCCTCAGCTCCCCATCCTAGTCCCCATCTAGTCTGAGAGAGCTGGACCTGAGTAACAACCACCTGCAGGATTCAGGAGTGAAGCTTCTGTCTGCTGGACTGGAGAGTCAATACTGTCATCTGGAGATTCTCAAGTGAGGATTCATCTTCTGTTTCACTGATAACCATTTAAATGTTGCTTGATATACAAGTTAATGTCTATTACTAGAGAGACCCATCACCTTCCAGCTCATGGTGTTGTTTTTAGGACTGTTACCACCTGGCTCAGGGCTGGCAACAAAAAGGGAGGCCACACAGACATTTGACCCAAAACAGTTTTATTTGGTGCTGTACAACTTCAACACAGTTGAGGTGAGGCTGGTGCAGCAGGCCCTGCCGAGAGAGAGAGACCGAGACTCTCCGAAGTCCGGCCTTTTATTGTCTTCTTGGAGGCCTCCAATCAGATGGGCTGGTCCCTGCTCCGCCCACCAGGAAACCCCTTAACAGGACACAGTCAGTAGAGTGGCAGGGTCGTCACAGGACCCTCAGCAGCAGACACACATGTAGAGACTGTAGCTGGTGAAGAAAGTGGAAAGAGACAGATATGTTTCTCAAGAGTTTTGTGGAGACTGAGCATCTTTTTATCCTCAGCGCTCTACGATTCTCTGTGATGTGTCACATAGAGTTCCTCGTGAAGCTGGTTGCTTCTTCAGAAATATTTTAGAGATCTACAGACGTCTGCTGTCTGTCAGTGATGATGAATAGATTATCCACCTTGTGAGTACAATATTTCTGCAGACTGCCTCTCTGTTTTGCTCTTAGCATTGGCATGAAAGAAATAGACAACTGTTAGCAAGACATTTGCAATATTAACTTAATAAGTTGTTAACATGCTAATGTTGTGTTTCACAACTTGAGTTCTTCCTTGAGTGGTCAA
This sequence comes from Ophiodon elongatus, assembly GCA_016806645.1. Classification (NCBI taxonomy): domain Eukaryota; kingdom Metazoa; phylum Chordata; class Actinopteri; order Perciformes; family Hexagrammidae; genus Ophiodon; species Ophiodon elongatus. The sequence continues at coordinate 28,793 of JACSYO010000528.1, forward strand.
AAATATATTAATGCTGATTCAAAAGAAACATTTGGGGGGATTTATTGCCAGATGTTAAATATAATATTCATAACGATGTTTTCATTAGTTTATTATGACCTGAAATTAAAATGGAAGAGTTTTCCTTCGCTTAGTCCGCCATCTGGCACCGCCATGTTTCTACAGCAGTCCAGAATGGACACTGGCTCTAGAGAGACTTTCAAGTTGTTACATCACCTAAAGGAAGGGATGGGTACAATAATAAAAGACGGAGTATTGATAAGCTCCCACGTTACTGGTGTTTATTATTAGTACTTTTTAATCTTTTGGTGTAAATTATCATCACGCTGCAGCGCTGAGCTCCTCCAACTACAAACACATATAAAGATAAAAGCACAAGCAGATGAAGTGAAGACAGAGAGGCGGAGACAACTACACTCGTTCCTGTTATGAAACATTAGCGAGAAAAGACGATTCTTTATCAAAAGTGAAACAATCTGCTCCGTCCTCCGTCTCTCATCCACCACCGCGATGTTGACACAAGCACAGCACGCTAGCTGGGCTTTAGCACTGTGATGCTAACAAGCTGACACAGAATCTGTCTTTCTGAAGTCTAACGGCTTATCTGAGTTTGTTCTTTAACTTCTCTGCTGGCTGAGACAAAGCAGCCAGGAGGACACAGGACAGGAGGACACAGGACAGGAGGATGGAGGACACAGGACAGAAGGGTGGAGGACACAGGACAGGAGGATGGAGGACACAGGACAGAAGGGTGGAGGACACAGGACAGGAGGACACAGGACAGAGGCTGGAGGACAGGAGGACAGAGGACAGAATACAGAAGGATGGAGGGCCGGATGAAAGAAAGATGGCGGACAGAGGAAAGAAGGATGGAGGACAGGAGGGTCAAGGACAGACAAACAGAGGACAGGTGGACAGAAGACAGAAAGATGGAGGACAGAGGACAGAAGAATGACTGATACTGACTGATGTCTGTGTTCTTTATTCTTTATAAACTTCACTCAGGAATGTTGCATATGTTTTTTACATGTTACTTTTGTTTCCAGTGAGATTTTAGTGACTTTATATTGTGACTTTGCTGTTGTAAACATAACTGTTGCTGCTCGAGAAATAATCTTTATAAAAAGAACAGGATATTTATGAGAGGAGCTCCTGATAGTAATAAAGGCCACCGTAGTTCTCTACACACTAGGAAAGGGAGGACTGAGCTGATGAGTATTTAGCTGGCTGCAACCTGCAGCTCACCACTAGATGTCACTAAATCTTACTCACTGTTCCTTTAAAGGTGCAATGTGACTGAAAGAGGAGATGAAAGTCAATGTAATATAATTGTTCATAATAATTCTCCAGGCTATCAGGCTGTCTGGTCTCAGAGGAAGGCTCTTCTTCTCTGGCTTCAGCTCTGAGATCCAACCCCTCCCACCTGAGAGAGCTGGACCTGAGCTACAATCATCCAGGAGTCTCAGGAGTGAAGCTGCTGTCTGCTGGACTGGAGGATCCACACTGGAGACTGGACACTCTCAGGTATGAAGAGTCTGTTGGTTCACAGTCTGATAACAGTGAAGACAGTAGCTGATGTTCTGAGAGTCCCTGTCCCCACTGAGACGGACCTCCTCACTAACATCAGACCAGGATCTGGTGTTGATCCTTTATTGAGGTCTACGACACACGTTCTTTTTGACAAATATGGTGTCAAAGTGTTTATAGAACATTTTACAAACTTATCAAGAGGTTCAAACAATCCTCATAACACACATTATAAATTATATAGTTTTATAGTTTAAAGAGGCATATATTCTTATTTACTATTCACAGTCAGACTTGTATCTACATTTTATCTTCTTCATTGTTGCTTTGTAGATATAAAATATATATGAAATGTCTTTTATAGTTGCAGCTGTTTGTCTGAATGGAGGATCTGAATGAAGGTTCATGAAGATCACTGATGATGAAGCTTTATTCTGACTGTTTCTTCCTCTAGGGTTGAACCTGGTGGAGATCAATGGCTGAAACCTGGTCTGAGGAAATGTGAGTGTTCACTTTGATTCATGAAATCTCAAATAAACCCATCAGCTGTGTTCGATGATAAACTTCTGTTTCGTGTCTCGTTCTCTCCGTCAGATTCCTGCGAACTCACAATCGACACAAACACCGTGAACACAAACCTGAAACTGTCTGACTACAACAGGAAGGTGACATATGTGGAGGAGGAGCAGACATATCCTGATCATCCAGACAGGTTTCAGGACTGGAAGCAGCTGATGTGTAGCACTGGTCTGACTGGTCGCTGTTACTGGGAGGTCGAGTGGAGAGGAGACGTTGATATAGCAGTGAGCTACAGAGGAATCAGGAGGAGAGGAAACATTTCCGAATGTGTGTTTGGAAAGAACGATCAGTCCTGGAGTCTGAACTGCTCTGATAAAGGTTACTGTGTCCGTCACTATGGCATCAATAAATTCATCTCCTTCTCCTCCTCCTCCTCCTCCTCCTCCTCCTCCTCTGGTAGAGTAGCAGCCTATGTGGACTCTCCTGCTGGCTCTCTGTCCTTCTACAGAGTTTCCTATGACACACTGATCCACCTCCACACCTTCAACACCACATTCACTGAACCTCTTTATCCCGGGTTGGGGTGTGGGTTTGGTTCCTCAGTGTCTCTGTGATCTCTGTAGGAGATCATCAGAACTACGTAGCTTAGTGAAAGTGGAGTCGGATCCTCTAAACACCGCGTTATCTTTTCCTAACTCCTCATGAATTCTCCGAACCATCTTTCCTTGACCCTGTGACGTTTTCCGCAGAGGTCAAGGAAAAGTGGTTAGGAAAGGACGTTAGGAGGTCATTTTTTGGACTATTCGAATCCAGCCTAATTGTACCAAAAATGATTCGAAGCTTTGGGGTTTCACTTTGAAGAGGAACAGTGACATCTGGTGGCAGACTGGAGTCAAAGCATCCGTTTAATAGTGTGACCGAAGCACGAGCACAACACCTCAATGTTTCAATCTCACATTTCTGCAGTAAAAGTCAATTAAAGTTGCGTGTTTATTCACAGATTTGCTGTTATATACAACAATTAACAATGTTTTTTCTGACGTTTTCTACATTGCAATAAAACTAAATGGTGTTCAATAATATGAAACGATGTGTTCCTGATGGGATTCGATCCTCTCCACACAGATCAGAAAGGGATACCATGCATGTGTGTTACCCACTTGACTATACACAATCATTTACAATACAGTACATTTTGTATATGATTAGAGCCCTAAAGTTTTGTCAATAGATTTATATATAATATTTGTCCTTTATAGCTTATATTAGTGAGGCATCATTTCATTGAAGTGGCAGTGGGAAGTGCTTATGAACATGGGCATGGTGAAAGTGGCAGTGTTTTGTGCAACGTTGTATTTTTCACAGATTTTTATTTAGAAATAATATTTTCTCCACGGTGCTGGGCTTCAGGCGGCTCCTTTTCTGGCTGACGATTTCCCTAGCATTTGAAAAAACTCTGAAGCACCAGTGACGTTCGAAGCTTCAGACATCATCAGTCACTTGACAGTTGTCATTTGATACAAACTCCGACACATAGAGTCGACACACAGCGGTTCAGTAGACTGACACAAGCTTCGGAGCTCTGGTATCGCTTGCCCATCTCTAGTTTACAGTTCTTCCTCCCAAATTCATTGATTAACCTGTTTTTCTGCTTCTTCTCTCCGTCAGTGTTTCAGGCTGCTGTGAAAACTCTCCAATCAGACTGACAGACATGTTGTCACATGGTGTTTACTGGCAGCACTACAGTCCTGAATGGGTTTCTGTTCTCACATCAGACTGACGAGTCTGGATTTGGATTTGAAGGTGTGAGGATGCGATGGCTGCCTCTGTCAGTGTCTGCAGACGAAGGTAGAAAGTCTCTTTGACCTCATCTGGATGTGACCTTAACCGGTGAGTAGCCTAACAGGTATCTTTAGACACCTGATGAAGGAGCTCTGCTGACATTTGTTATGTAATAAACTTGTAGATGAGAGCAGTGATCAATTCTTTCAGCACTGATATTTGCTGTTTGTATCTGAATGAATTCACTTATATTCTGTGATCTGTAACTTTCTGGTCAAAGTCTTTTCAGCCTTTGAGCCTTTTCATGTTCAGTTGAGTCAGATTGTATCATCACCAGGAAACAAGTTTAATCTGCACTGACTCACTGCTGAAATATGTGGACATGTCAGTCAACTGTTTATTATCTGACTGACACTCTTCCTTAACAACCACACCCTGAATAGATATAATCTACTCCAATAACAAGCATGCATATGCCCACTGTAAAAGTTGCTTCAGTGTAGTTGGCTAATCAGGAAGTGCATATTTTTACACATTTGTTTTTTAAAATAATGCCCCATTGGGGGACACTTGAAGGTGAAAGACTGCCTGGCTCTAGAATCCTAATGTTAACTTTTGTTTTTTTCATAATACAGAGAACGACCTGGCAGTGCTTGTGTGTGAAGCAGGGGCTTATGTACCAGAGAGGGTAAGTGCAGCAGACCGAACAGGTGAGAGTGATTGCGCTGACGAGGTGGGTGTGACTTAGAGTGTCAGGAGAGAAGGGAAGCTGAACAGGTGGGTGTGACAGACAGGTGCACTGAATGAACTGATAAGTGAGTGAGAGACAGAGTGGCAGGAACGAATGGAAGCTGAACTGTGACAAGAGGTTCCCAATCTGGGATGACAATTATCACAGCGCAATGATTTGTTTGCTCTCAGGTTGTGAAAGTTAGATTTGCACATGTATAACAAAAATCATAATAACAAACTTACTGTATAATTTATTTTAAAAACTATGTGATGGCAAATTTCCACTCTGTTAGTACTTTTTCACTTTTCTCTATGTGACTTATCTTTGGAGGCCTTACTCGACAACTAGACCATAAAAATCAGATGGTAAATAACATTTATTGTTTGAGTGCCTTGCTGAATGGCACCAGGGCATATTTCTCTCCAAACACAGATAAGAGGTTAGCTACAGAATGTTTAGCTTAGGAGATGTTGTTCAGACTCTGTCAGGTCTCATCCTATCCCCCACCTTTGTCCACTACCACTTTATAAGATGTACATACCCTGCACAGTTTGTTTGTCCTCCTGCAGAATGAATTGTACTCTGTATGATGATAGAACCTTCTCTGCACAGAGAATAAAGATCTTAAAGACAAGTTCTGTTTCACGGTATTCTTTATTTCAGTAGTAAAAGACTCATCAGAAGCGGGTAGAGGATTTTTCCATTACAACTATCCAAACATATTTTTTTACTCATTAAAAAAGATTAGTCTGCATAGCAGCCACATTCTGTTAAAAGTTGATAAATGTGCAAATTGTCAGATAAAGATCAGCCTTCACTGATATTATTAGTATTAAACTGTTTGTAGAATTACTTTCCAGAAGTAGCTGCGTAAGATTATGACCGACTTGTGTGATATAAACATTTTCCCAACCCCAGTGCAAAGTCCAAAGTAAATTCCTTATCCACTACAGACTAAATAGATATGATCTAATGGGTAATAATCTACTCCAATAACAAGTGTGCATATGCCCAGTGAAAACATTGCATCAGCATAGTTGGCCAATCAGGAAGTGCATACCCGAATACATGCAGACCACAAAGTCGGCGTAGGAGTGACAGGACCCTTTGGTAGAAGGCTCAGCCTGTGCTTATAGAACTAGGGTTACGATATCGTAACCTTTGTTCTGATTCAGTTTTTCCTTCAGGTGACAAAACAGCCAGATGTTAGCAGGGAGCCACGATGACGTCAGCGGACCTTTTGGACATTCTAGATTCTTTAGAAGACAAAGAATTTAAGAGATTCACTTGGTATCTGAAGGATTCCAAATTCCTGGAACCCTACCAAGCTATCAAAGTGTCAGATCTGGAGAAGGCAGATAGGCAGGACACTGTGGTTCTGATGCTCAAGACCTTTAAACCTGATGGAGCTCTGGAGGTGACCAGGAAGGTTTTACAGAAGATACCCAGGAATGATCTGGTGCAGAGTCTACCAGACACCATCTCAGGACCAGAAGGTCAGTCATTTGTATTTTCATGAAAATAGTGCAACACAATACTTGTAATGGAACAGGGTCTCTGTAGAGAGGCTCATTGTCTTCACCAAAGGAAAACAATGGAGGTCTGATCTCTTAATTATGAGAAAAGGCTCAGGTGATGTATCATTGTTATTGGACAGGGTGCTGGTGCTACCTGATTTACTCATCTTTTATTTACTCCTTGGTTTGAGACACTGAGATATTAATGTAAGTATTGTGGTCAACGTATCCTCATACAACAGTTCGTATGATACCTTGCAAAAAGTTTATTCTCATTTATCGTGCGTTTTCCTACAAAATTCCAGCAACATGTGTCAAATACAGGCTTTTCAAAATAAACTTCAGTTTTCACAGGAAAGTACTGTTAGGTTGAGACAACTAAACTACTTAGTTTACAAAAATATCATGAAATACTTCGTTAGGTATGCAAATTCCAGTAAAGTACACAGGTTACTTGACAAATAAATCAATGCTTACTTCTCGGCTGTTCCTCTTGGGGAAGAGTGGTCGTCCTGCAACCACAAGGTAGCCCATTTGGTCCCTGGCCTCCCCACAGTTCGCAGTTTTACTTCCAGCTACTTTGAAAGACTGTGGTACACGGTCTGTTAGTAAAGACAGATTGATAATGTCTAGTAGAGAGGTGCTAACTATAAGTAAATCTTCTTTAAGCAGCCTTGTCGGGACGGGGTCTAAGAGACAGGTAGATGTGTTGTAACTCTGTTATGTTGTTTATTCTGATCACATGACATCTGTTGTACTTCTGTCCATCCTGAGAGAGGATCCTCCTCTGTTGCTCTCCTGAAGGTTTCTTCCTTTTTTTCTCCCTGTTAAAGTTTTTTTTGGGTGTTTTTCCTGTTCTGATCAACCAACTGCTCCATTGGACTTCATGTTAAATCTGACCACAATTTTCTCTCAGGAAGCAGACGGCACTTTTCTAAACTGCTCTGAAGCTCACATTTCTAAACCCCACAAACATATAAAGTACATCTCTGCGTGTCTGTCTGTCTTCCCTTTCATAATAAAAGCCCCAAGAATGTCTCTCTCTTTTCTCGTTTCTCTGTCTCTTACTATACCTCTCTATTTCTATACCTCTCTCTCTCTCTCTCTCTCTCTCTCTCTATCTATATATATATATATATATATATATATATATATATATATATATATATATATATATATATATATATATATATATATACCTCTCTCTCTCTCTCTTTCTCTCTCTCTCTCTCTCTCTCCATACCTCTCTCTTTCTCTCTCTCTCTCTTCTGTCTCTCTTTTTCCCCTCTCTCTTTCTTTTCCTGGATTGTAATTTAGCTGTTAGATTCTTTAGATGATGCAGTTTTGCCTCCAACTTTTCCAGTTATACATTTCAACTTCAAGGATTTTCAGCAGTTCAGTTCAATGCTTTTGGGTTTCAACACTTTTCAGCAGGTGGTTTCCCTTTTATGTATTTTCAGCTATTTATAAACCTCACGCATTTTACTTCTTATACACAATTATTACATCAAAACGTAGATACTTTCATCCTCTCTTTGATGAGTTGTCCACTCCTCTTTGAAGTTACATCACTATGGTAACGTTTGATATTGGCAGCACACAGGTGATTGATATGAGCTAATTAGTGCAGGTTGACAGCACACACACATACACATACATATACACACACACACATACACATACCCACCCACCCACCCACTCACCCACCCACACACACACACTGTCTGTCTGTCTGTCTGTCTGTCTGTCTATCCTTTCAAAATAAAAGCCCAATGGATTAACTGTATCTTAACATGAAGCTCAAATGAAGATTTTTGGATGATACTTAATGTTCTTACTAATACTGTGACTACTCCTGGTAATATTTATATTATTACTACTACTGCTACTACAACTACTAACTACCACTACTGCGATTACTTTTACTACTACTACTTCTTTGAATGCTACTAACACCTCTACTACTAATAATACTTCCACGACTCCTAATACTTCTACTACAACTACCACTTCTACTCCTACTACTACTTCTGCAAATGCTAATACTACTACTGCTATTACTGCTGCAACCAATACTACTATTAATATTACTACTACTACTACTATTAATATTACTACTACTACTATTAATATTACTACTACTACTACTGCTATTACTATTACTACCAATACTACTACGAGTACTACTACAGCTATTAGTACGATTACTACTACTACTACTACTACTACTATTACTACTGCTATTACTGCGACTACTACGACTACTTCTACTCATACTACTGTTATTTCAAGTACTACCACTACTGCTGCTGCTGCTGCTTCTTCTACTATTATTGCTGATGGAACTATTTATTCTACGACATCACTCATACTGCTGCTGCTGCTATTGACTCTCTCTTGTGTGGGTCAAAGGCAGAAACGTTTTTACTAGTTTGAACTAAAACATGGAAAGAAACATGGAAAATTAAGAATACAAAATATTTAACAGCAATTCATCCTTCCTGAAACAGCATCTCTTTAATTAAAGCTTTCATGTGAATGAATCAATGCTCTATTCTCTTGCAGTGTCAGATGATCTGCAGCCTCTGAAGCGGAGCAGCAGTGTTTTCTTCTCAGGGTCCGAGCTGAGGTTTGTTCTGCTGGGGAACAGCTGGTCTGAGAGGAGTTCAGTGGGGAACTTCATACTGGGAGGGATTAAGTTCATCACTGAGGAAGAAGGTTTGATCATGACACCAAAGTCTGACCACATGAAGCCATCTTTAAACCTGGTTCTGTTTGGGAGGACAGGAGCAGGGAAGACTTCAGCAGCCAAAGCCATTTTAGGTCAGACAGAGCTTCATTCAGTCTCCAACTCCTCAGAGTGTGTTAAACATCAGGGAGAGGTGAGTGGACGTTGGGTTTCTCTCGTGGAGCTGCCGGCCTTGTGTGGAAAACCTCAGAAGGAAGTGATGGAGGAATCACTCAGGTGTATCTCCCTCTGTGATCCTGAGGGCGTCCATGCCTTCATCCTGGTCCTACCTGTGGGTCCCCTCACTGATGAAGACCAGGGAGAGTTAGAGACCATCAAGAACACATTCAGCTCTCCAGTCAATGACTTCACCTTGATTCTGTTCACTGTGGAGTCAGATCCTAAAGCTCCAGCTGTTGTTAACTTTTTAAAGGAAAACAAGGAGATCCAGGAGCTCTGCCAGAGCTGTGGAGGAAGATATGTTGTTCTCAACATCAAGGACCAGCAGCAGATCCCAGAGCTGTGGGATTCTGTGGAAAAGATGAGGCTGAAATCCTACCACACCGAAACACGCTGCTACACAACACAAATATTTGCACATGCTCAAATAGAAAAGATCAGCGCCCTACAGTCTGAACTGAAGGACCTGAGAACAAAAAGTATGGTCACCAGTAAGTATTGTACATTTACATTTTTATATTTACATAATAATTAATCATAAGATTTGTTCTGTCCTAATCCATCCAGTGAACATCATACCTTGCAGTCTTTACTGTTCCAGCTGTCACCATTTAAGGTAACTCCAGGTCTTTATTATTTCACAGGTGATGGAGAGAAGCAGAGCCCAGAGTGTCTCAGGATTGTGCTGATAGGAAAGACTGGCACCGGAAAGAGCTCTTCAGGAAACACCATTCTAGGAGGAAAGGAGTTCAGAGCTGAATTCGGCAGTTTGTCAGTCACCAAACGTTGTCAGAAAGCAGCGAGCGAAGTGGACGGTCGTCCTGTCGTTGTGGTCGACACTCCTGGTCTGCTTAACACATGTTTGTCAACTGGAACGGTTAATGAGGAGATGGTTAAATGCATCAGTCTTCTGGCTCCTGGACCACATGTCTTCCTGCTGGTGTTAAACATTGGTAGATTTACATCACAAGAAAGGGAGGCAATAAAACTCATCAAGGAAGTCTTTGGGAAAAATGCTGAAAAGTTCACCATCGTTCTTTTCACAATGGGAGATTTAATGGAGGAGGATGAGCATACTATTGAGTACTTTGGGAATTCCCATAAAAAACTGATTGCTGACTGTGGAGGAAGATACCATGTGTTTAATAACCATAATATACAAAAACAAATCCAAGTCAGTGAGCTGATTACCAAGATCGACACCATGGTGAAGACAAATGGAGGCCGCTGCTACACTCAAGAAATGTAGTCAATGAAAAGAAGAATAGAAAAAATGAGCGGAAACTGAACAAGAGAAAAAATGGAGAATGAAAAACAACTTGCAGAAATGAAGGAAAACATAAAGAAGGAAGGTGACGAGAAAAAGAAAGACCAGGATATGAGAGAGGTAGACAACATGAAATGGAAAAGGCAAGAAACAAATCTGTGACATTAGTGGAAATGGAAACTTGAAGATTTGGAGAAAAAGATAAAGTCAGAATCAGAAGAAAAGGAAACTATTGATAAAAAGCTGGTGCATAGCAGAGAAGATATGAGAAAAGAACGAGAGAACTGGGAGAAAACACAAAAATAAAAATGGGACCAACGACATCAAGAAGATGAACACAGACAACAGGAACAACAAACAGAAATTAGAATGCTTCAAGAAAAATACCAAGAGAAAAAATTAAAAATATAAAAAGGAAAGAGAAGAGGACAGAATCCGAAAAGAAAGAGAGAGAAAAGACATGGAGGAGAAGCAGAAGAAAGACATAGAGACGCTGAAGAAGACACATGAAGACGAAGCCAGAAAGAAAGCAAGAAAACATGAAAACAAACAATTGACTTGATGCAAAAGGTTTTGAATGAAGACACCGAAACATTTTGGCAACGTTTCAAATATTTGGTTTCAATGACTGAAACTTCATGACTGAAGCGAATGATTGCAACGTGTCACGTTCAACGTCGCCAGCAGGAGTTGATCTGAGCCTCACAGCTCTTCAGGTGCAACGTGACATTCTGCCCCAGAAACATGCAGTGTATTTACATTTACATACATTTATTAACAGGATCGCCTGTTAATAAAACTGAGTTAATCAATTTTTATTCAACACAAATCTCAGACCTCAGACATACAATAGTCATGCCACAAAATGATCTGGAGAGGAACTTAGTTAACTACTACTTTCTGAGTAGTGACCGAGAGAACAATATTATGTGTGTAATATCTGTTTACTTGTAAC
>JACSYO010000528.1:45000-50000 GCA_016806645.1 Ophiodon elongatus
GTGTGTTTGTGGGTTTCATCCTCTACATCTCAGGTAAGAATGACTGCTAATGCTTTCTGATGTACAGTAATAATAATCAACTGGGAACTCTTCAAAGGGTTCATGAATGTACAGCAGGTTTTTATTGGTTTCACTTATTGTGCTGTTATGTGCTCTTTGATGCATTAAAGTTTATCAGTATGATCATTTACACTTTTATACAACAGCATTGACTGATCAGTGTAAAGAAGGTTATAAAAAGAATAACTGTCCAGATGTTTATTGATTATATCTTCTGTTAAAGGGGTTCAGGGACGATCAAACAGCACCTGTGCTTTAAAAGGTTCATCAGTGGATCTGCCCTGCTCAGCTCTACATCCCACTTCAACATACAAATGGTACACTGTACACATGGATGGCTCCAAGCATGTTCAGAATGAACTCTTTGATGGAAATCAGACAAAGTACAAGATGTCTGATGAAAGTGGTCCAACTCTAACAATCAAAGATCTAACAGAGAGAGATGAGAATGTTTACTGCTGCAGAGAGAATGCAGACGCCCCAAGAAAGTGCAGGAGAGAGGGCATCAAACTCCATGTAGCAGGTACAGTAACTGTCTGTATTATTACTTTAACAATCTTTATACATATACAATCTAATTTGTCACATCATCCTCATCCTCATCCTCCAGACCTGCAGGTGAAGGTGATTCCCACCACAGAGGGACAGACAGTAACACTGATATGTAGCAGCAGCTGTTCCTCTGACTGAAGAGCCTTCAGTCTACATCTGGTACCAGAACAGAGAGGTCCTCTATCAGGACTGGTCTCCCTGGTACCAACAGCTGGTCAGCAGTGAGGAAGCAGTCAGATACTCCTGTGCTATCAAAGGCCACGAGGAGCTCAGAGCCCCTGAAGTCTCAGTGGGTGAGTGACAACATTTAGCTCCTTATTATTAGGGCTGAACAAAAGTATCAATATATCCGACTATAGCAAATCAAATTCGATGATATTGTATCGATATGTCCGTGACTGGAATCGATTTTATATATTTTTTAAATCCTGTTTTAAACAGATTTTAAATGTCCTTTAAATTGAATCCCGTGTGTCAAACCTCCTCCTCCTCCGCTCCTGTTACGCTAGATGTCGCTGCCTATTTCCTTCTAAGCTAAAGCCAGTGACCTCCTGACCTGTCACATGATCCGGCCTAAATCACAACATGGCGTCTCACAAGCAAGCGGCCGTATACTTTAACAAAAGAAATAGAGTTTTGTAATGTATTGCAATATGTATCCTATCATATTGTATTGTATGGTATCACAATATATCGCGATACATCGTATCATGAGGTGCTTTCCAATACACAGCTCTACTTATTAGAGGATGAATCCTCTGGATTATTGGGTTACACATTCCAGAAAAATAGAATCACCAATAAAAATACAGATTTCATTTGTTTTGGTCCAGATTCTGTCACATGGAGCTTCTTTAAAGTGACCTATGCTAAAGGGACCATGTGTTCTAATAAGCAGACATCAGAGGAGGAGTCCTGCTCCATCACATATCCAACAGGTGGAGTTTCTCAAACACTTACACACAAACACACCTCTCATCCTTTTAAAGTCATATCTTTGCTGTTCTCTCTCTTAATTGGTATTTTGTTAAAAGCACAAAAACTCAGTTTTAGACTTTCTCTCTCTGGATTAACCATGCTTTGAGTTATATCTAATAATGTAGGTTTGTAATGAACATATTTATCTCCCAACAGAATTACAGGTTCTAAAGAGTCCTGCAGCCACACCAGACCATGTCAGACTGACCTGTAACACCAGCTGTGCTCCAACTGACGTTACCTGGTATAAGAGAGGACGTTTTTATGGATATAATGAACCACAGTTGGTATTTCCCTCCACTTCTACTAAAAGATTCTCCTGTGCTGTAAAAGGCCTCAACGATCTGCACTCTGCTGAAGTCTGTGAGTAACTTAAAGTTTGTCATAACTTATTAAATGGATATTCGCGTTAATGGTCTCCAAATAATGACGAGAAATATGATGATTTTTATACTGTTTGAACATCACAGGATGTGGACAAAATAACAGAAACCCTTTACGGTATAAAGCCGTTGTTATGAAGCGGTAAACATCAGCTGTGAGGATTCATGTTTGTGTTCATTCAACTGATTTCATTTCTAGGCTTTAGTTGTAGAGATGATTCAAATATCTTGTTCAGAAGGTTCTTCAAGTGAAACTGCTTCTTGTCTCTCATCTTTATTTCAGGTGTTAATAATCAGAACTGCTGGACTGTGAATTATGTCAGCAGGAGAATCTGTGCTCTGGAAGGTTCTTCAGTCAACATTTCTAGTGAATATTCTGATTCCAACTATCAACCAAAGTCTGAATTATGGTATAAAATAAAGAGAAGTGTGAAAGAAGACGTCAAAGAGCCAATTAAAGCTGCAGGTCGTGTGAAGTATCAGGACAACATGAAGAACCAACACATCCTGACAATCAATAACCTGCAGAAGGATGACTCAGCAGAATACACATTCTCCCTCCAGAGACACGGAGCTGGACGGAAACAGTCTGATTCAGCTGGAGTCACTTTAGTGGTCACAGGTAACTCTTTAGATGAGATATGAAACATCTTCCTGCCTCACCATGAACGAGCAGCAGTCAGCACACTGAAGCTGGTTCAAGTAGAGGAGTTGTAGTCTTCTTCAGAACAGGACTAACGTCTGACTTTAACACTAGAGGTCACAGTTCACGTCCCACCTGCTACAAACAGACAGTCTTAGTTATTCTGTTGGCATGAAGGTGGTCTGTCTCTAACCCACATAGTTTTAGAAGCCTTCACTGAACCAGAACTAACGTCATTGATATTATTGGAGTATTTTGTCTATGTGGGTTGTTTCAGAACTCAAAACCTATTTAGTTGTTTAGAAAAGAGACTTCTGGTGAGATAAAGTTCCTTTGTTACATCTTTCAGGCCTGAAAGTGGAGTTGAGTCCTTCTGCAGTGGTGACCGAGGACCAGAGAGTCACACTGACCTGCAGTACCAGCTGTCCTCTGACTGACGACACCAACTACATCTGGTTCTTCAACAGTCGACCTCTGACCCCGACAGAGAAGCAGACCAAACACCTGCTTCTGGACCCAGTCAGCAGTCAGCATGCAGGAAAGTACTCCTGTGCTGTCAGAAGCCACAACATCCTCTCTCATGTAAAGACTCTCAGTGTCCAGAGTAACAGAGGGGAATGGAGCCCAGCAGCAGCTGCAGGAGTCTGTGCTGCTCTCCTGGTTCTACTACTGCTCTCTGTCTTCTGCTGGATCAGGTGAGCAACTGTCCCCCCACTTTGAATCTACTATCTGAAGTCACGTATTCATTCACATATCCATTCATGTTCTGAATCAGAAAGAAGAGGACTTCAGGTCGACCTCCAACAAGAGAAACCTCAGACAACATGGAGCAGGTAACCAACAGGATCTATAGGATTATTCTGCTGCATTCTAGAGAAACATCACCGTCTTCTTTCCTGATTCTGGTCTAAAGGAATGATCATTTCTTCACCGTCAGGAAATTAATCATTTCATAGGTCTACTCTTTTGTTTCGGAGGATTTGAATTCAGTGTACCGTAAAATAATCTAATATCTCTTATCTCTTATCAGTTAAGCCCTGGTCCTGTGTATGAGAACGTCTCAGCTCCACCAACAGATCACAATGATCTTGTCTACAGCAGAGTCCACTTCCCTCAGAACCACACGGATTCTCTCTACAGCACAGTGCAGCCACTTCCAGATCCAGAACCAGAGCCCGTCCCCTATGCTGTGGTCGACTTCAGACCCAACAGGAGACCTGAGTGAGAAGCTCCTGCTGTTACGACAGATTCAGGGTCTATTTGAGGGATACGTTGTAAGAAGTATGTGACTCTTACAGGATGGGCCCGATATCTTAGATCCTACTGGTACTCGTTCAATAAAACTTGTGGGATATTACATTTTTATCTGTGGTGTTTAAAATGAAATTAGACTTCGATGTTGGAACGATAAAAGACGATTATATTCAAGGGTACTTGAACTACTCATCATCACATCACTGATCTGCTTGGCATGAAACGGACTAACTGGGTTACAGATTGCATCATGTCATCGTCTTACAGAAAGAGAGAGCTCCTCTTATGATTCATAAATACTTTGCCACATGTTTAACTTGTATATGAATCAATACATTGACGAGCTTATGGACACCAGCTGACTGTGAATGAGCAGGTAGACGTCCAGCATCTTGTGGACCCCTCGGGGCCACGAGGGAGCGCTTCATGGATTGTGTTTCTCTTTTGTGTTGATGGAAACTCGCGTTAGGTCACAGAAAGCTAACGCGACTCAGCGAATATCTGATGCCTTGGTTGCTTTCTGTATTAGCGGTTAGCAGTTAGCTGAGTTATTAGCTTTCGCTACGAGAACTCTTTGGGTCATTTTTATTCTTTTTATCCGTTTAGTTTATTCTTTCATGAGCAGCTAACGTTAACGCTTTCAGTAAAGTTACAGTTTCACAGCTTAAAGGAACCGTTGGAGTCCTGGAACGACCACTAGGGGTCTTTGTGGCGCGTTTCCAGGGGTGGTTAGAATAAACTTTATTGTCACTGCACCATAGTTACAGTATGAAGAACAGGTACTTTTTAGTATAACATTATAGCTGCTGGCACTTTGAGGAGGAAGAAGATGAAAAAAGGAGGAAGACAAACGATGAGTACAGGAGGTCCACCAGCAGAACAGTCTGGAACACAATAATCATTAAACCTTAAGTTGTGTCTCCAGAAGCAGCTTCACACTCTGACAGACGATCACACGAGTCAAAGACTCAGTTATCAAGATTAAAGTCTGAGAAGACGTCTTAAGTATTAAATATAAGACATGATGATATTATACATCTGTGACTACAGCCCAAGTTTTAGTAGTTATCTAACATCCGTCCCGTCACTCGAGCAGAGAGCTGCAGCAACATCAGAGAGTTTTGATGGAG
>JACSYO010000528.1:57500-60000 GCA_016806645.1 Ophiodon elongatus
TTTAAACTCATTTCCTTCCATCACTGTAAATATGCAGCACAACAAAGTACAATGTCTCAGGCTGAAATGTTGTGTAGTGTGAGTTTAAAGTGAAGTACAAGTACCCTTAAAAGTGTGTACTGTAGACTGCTTCAGAAACCAACATGTCGCACATGCGCAGACCGCCGCCGATCAGCTGACATCGGTAGTGACGTTAAACATGGCGTCCCCCGCTGCCCGGCTCGCTGCACGCTGGCTGTCTGCGGGACACCGCAGCGCTCGTTGGCTCAATGTCTCCGCCGGACATGCGGGAGTTTGTTCGGGGACGATGTCGCGGACACACCGGGGAGGAGCAGCGCTCAGCCGGAGCGCGTGGACACCCGGAAGTAACGTGACATTGGGAGGACTGACAGGTGAGCTAACTGGTAGCCTCGTCCTTAGGGTAGTTAGCATTGGTTAGAGTGTGATGTAACTGCTTCCTGTCAATGGTGACGTCAGTAACAATATGGTGACCTCAGTAACAGTATGGTGACGTCAGTAACAATATGGTGACATCATGGAGACATCAGTAACAGTATGGTGACATCAGTAACAGTATGGTGACATCATGGTGACATCAGTAACAGTATGGTGACGTCAGTAACAATATGGTGACATCAGTAACAGTATGGTGACGTCAGTAACAGTATGGTGACATCAGTAACAGTATGGTGACATCAGTAACAGTATGGTGACATCATGGTGACGTCAGTAACAGTATGGTGACATCAGTAACAATATGGTGACATCATGGTGACATCAGTAACAGTATGGTGACATCAGTAACAGTATGGTGACATCATGTTGACATCAGTAACAGTATGGTGACGTCAGTAACAATATGGTGACATCAGTAACAGTATGGTGACATCATGGAGACATCAGTAACAGTATGGTGACATCATGGAGACATCAGTAACAGTATGGTGACATCATGGTGACATCAGTAACAGTATGGTGACATCATAACAGTATGGTGACATCATGGTGACATCATAACAGTATGGTGACATCATAACAGTATGGTGACGTCAGTAACAATATGGTGACATCATGGTGACATCAGTAACAGTATGGTGACATCATAACAGTATGGTGACATCATGGTGACATCATAACAGTATGGTGACATCATAACAGTATGGTGACGCAGTAACAGTATGGTGACATCATGGCACAGTAACGAGTGACATATAATACCACAATAAAGTATGGTGACATCAGCTAAGGATTGATCATAACAGTATGGTGACATCATGTGACATCATAACAGTATGGTGACGTCAGTAACAATATGGTGACATCATGGTGACATCAGTAACAGTATGGTGACATCATAACAGTATGGTGACATCATGGTGACATCATAACAGTATGGTGACATCATGGTGACATCATAACAGTATGGTGACATCATAACAGTATGGTGACATCATGGTGACATCATAACAGTATGGTGACATCATAACAGTATGGTGACTGTTTATGAATGCACAGTATCCCTCCTGATCACACAGTCCCTTCTGGACCTCGTCCTCTGCAGGCTCCAGGTGTCCCCGTGGTATCACCTGCCTCTCTCTCCACACCAGCAGCCGCTCGGCCAACAAGCAGGACTTCTACGGAGTGTTGGGCGTCTCCCGCACCGCGGCGCAGAAGGACATCAAGAAGGCGTACTACCAGGTCAGAGGTCATCCTGTGTCACGCTACCTTCAGGCAGAGGTTCCTCCTCCTCCTCTCATCAGTCTTCCTCTGTTTCGTCTCCCCCAGTTGGCAAAGAAGTTCCACCCGGACACCAACCCAGAAGACCCCCAGGCCAAGGAGAAGTTTGCCCAGCTGGCTGAAGCCTACGAGGTACACAACCATGAACGGGAATGCGTTGGAGGTCCTGGGACCTTTATAACGACGTTTACATGAGCAGCATCGACAAATGATGTGAATGGGTGAATGATGTCATGTAGTGTTAAAGAGCTTTGAGTGGTCAGAAGACTAGAAGAGATCTAAACAAGTACAGTCCTTTACCTTTACCATTCTATCTCAAACCCCAACAAGGTGCTGAGTGACGAGCTGAAGAGGAAGCAGTACGACACATACGGAGCGGCGGGCTTCGACCCCAGCCGTGCCGGGTCAGCGGGCCAGCAGCAGTACTACAGGGCAGGGGGGACCAACATAGACCCCGAGGAGCTCTTCAGGAAGATCTTTGGAGAATTCACTGGAGGAATGGGCTTCGGAGACATCCACAACATGTTTGAGCAACGGCCCGAGGTGAACCAGAACTTTCCCCCCCGTCTTTAACTTTGGTTAAGAATGAGTGAAACATTGGTGCATTAAACGTAGCAGGTTGTTGTAAAGACGTCCATCGGTTCCTCCACAGTTTGTGATGGAGCTCACGTTCTCAGAGGCGGCGAAGGGAGCGAACAAGGAGCTGAACGTGAACATTGATGACGTCTGTCCGCGGTGCGACGGGAAGGCCAACGAGCCGGGC
>JACSYO010000528.1:65000-80000 GCA_016806645.1 Ophiodon elongatus
AATTTAAATGAGTACATGCTCCTCTGAGGGTACAGGTGACCTTTGACCTGTCGGGGCTGATGAAACCTAAAACGAGTGGATGAAAAGTTAAAAACAAGTTCCTCTAAAGCCGACGGCCAGCTATTCAAACCCAGATCTAGGTTCTGTTGAATGGGAACCTTTACAACCGTTGGGTCCCTGAGTTCCTCCCAGACAGACTCTACCAAAGATAACAAGCCAATTAAATGTTGGACCGCAGCACCGACTGGAAGACATCATCTGACCCTGCGTGGCCACAAAGGAGGACCCATGTAGACCCTCAGCTATACAAACAGATAAAAGCTCCGTCTGCCAATCATGTGTGACTGACAGCTGGTTGCCGGGAGTAACTGGGAAAAGTCAGTCGGCATCACGGTCCAAAGGTCTTCTCACGGTGAGAGGCTCTTGTTCCTGTTGCATTCTTGATGGATGAATTATGTTCAGAGCTCAAGAAAGGCGTCTGATTGAGTGAAACCTCAAGAGCACATTTAAGTAGCCTGTTGGTGACAGGAAGCGTTGGAGAGGAGGAGCATGAGGAGGTCTAGAGGTCCAACCCATCCTCCCTGGTTTACCAGGATCACTCCGCCGGTCCACTGGGACCAGGGCTTTGTTCCACTAAGCCTGGGATTTGTCTGCGTTCCCACTGGCTTCGCTGGGTCTCGGGGAGGGGGGGCCCTGAGGTCCTCGTCCCTGGAAGGAAGTGGGACCTGGCTGGTGAATGATCCTTTTAACAAGTGGATCGCCCACAAACCAGAAACTCAGGACTCTTTTTATCTGGATGAGCAGACCACATACATCAGGGGTTCATCTAGTCTTACTGTAGTTCATGGTTAGAGTTATGGGTAATATCTCATATTTACCAATCTCAGAACACATTGAACTGCATGTTGACCTCGTTAGCTAATGATATTTGTTTTGTCACACTAAATACTGAACAGGTGGTCACCATCCCTCTATAGGGGCACCATCTCTCTATAGGGGCACCGTCTCTCTCTATAGGGGCCCCATCTCTCTATAGGGGCCCCATCTCTCTATAGGGGCCCCATCTCTCTATAGGGGCACCATCTCTCTATAGGGGCCCCATCTCTCTATAGGGGCACCATCTCTCTATAGGGGCCCCATCTCTCTATAGGGGCACCATCCCTCTATAGGGGCACCATCCCTCTATAGGGGCACCATCTCTCTATAGGGGCACCATCCCTCTATAGGGGCACCATCTCTCTATAGGGGCACCATCCCTCTATAGGGGCCCCATCTCTCTATTGGGGCACCATCCCTCTATAGGGGCACCATCTCTCTATAGGGGCACCATCCCTCTATTGGGGCTCCATCCCTCTATAGGGGCACCATCCCTCTATAGGGGCACCATCTCTTTATAGGGGCACCATCCCTCTATAGGGGCACCATCCCTCTATAGGGGCCCCATCTCTCTATAGGGGCACCATCTCTCTATAGGGGCCCCATCTCTCTATAGGGGCACCATCCCTCTATAGGGGCCCCATCTCTCTATTGGGGCTCCATCCCTCTATAGGGGCACCATCCCTCTATTGGGGCCCCATCTCTCTATAGGGGCCCCATCCCTCTATAGGGGCACCATCTCTCTATAGGGGCCCCATCTCTCTATAGGGGCACCATCCCTCTATAGGGGCACCATCTCTCTATAGGGGCACCATCCCTCTATAGGGGCACCATCTCACTATAGGGGCTCCATCCCTCTATAGGGGCACCATCCCTCTATAGGGGCACCATCCCTCTATAGGGGCACCATCTCTCTATAGGGGCACCATCCCTCTATAGGGGCCCCATCTCTCTATAGGGGCTCCATCTCTCTATAGGGGCACCATCTCTCTATTGGGGCACCATCTCTCTATAGGGGCACCATCTCTCTATACGGGCACCATCTCTCTATAGGGGCACCATCCCTCTATAGGGGCACCATCTCTCTATAGGGGCTCCATCTCTCTATAGGGGCACCATCTCTCTATAGGGGCACCATCTCTCTATTGGGGCTCCATCCCTCTATAGGGGCTCCATCTCTCTATACGGGCACCATCTCTCTATAGGGGCACCATCCCTCTATAGGGGCACCATCTCTCTATAGGGGCTCCATCTCTCTATTGGGGCACCATCTCTCTATAGGGGCTCCATCTCTCTATAGGGGCACCATCTCTCTATAGGGGCTCCATCTCTCTATAGGGGCACCATCTCTCTATAGGGGCACCATCTCTCTATAGGGGCTCCATCTCTCTATAGGGGCACCATCTCTCTACAGGGGCACCATCTCTCTATTGGGGCTCCATCCCTCTATTGGGGCTCCATCCCTCTATAGGGGCTCCATCTCTCTATACGGGCACCATCTCTCTATAGGGGCACCATCCCTCTATAGGGGCACCATCTCTCTATAGGGGCTCCATCTCTCTATAGGGGCACCATCCCTCTATAGGGGCACCATCTCTCTATAGGGGCTCCATCTCTCTATAGGGGCACCATCTCTCTATAGGGGCACCATCTCTCTATAGGGGCTCCATCTCTCTATAGGGGCACCATCTCTCTATAGGGGCACCATCTCTCTACTGGGGCTCCATCCCTCTATAGGGGCTCCATCTCTCTATTGGGGCACCATCTCTCTATAGGGGCCCCATCCCTCTATTGGGGCACCATCCCTCTATAGGGGCACCATCCTTATTTCCTAATCAGTACACTATGAATTATTCCCAGTTATTATTATTATTTATTAATCTGTACATTATGCTGGATAATCTTGTCTTTTCTATGCTTCAGTCTGCTATAGGTGGATCTCGTCTCCGCTCTAATGTCATTGTACCTTTACAGCTCCAGCAGGATGGATACTTGCTCGGTTGGATCTTAAACCTGGCTCCTAATCTACCGAACCACAAGGCCCCGTGTCCTCGCAGATGACCTCCTATTTAAGGTCCTTCCTCTACCTCCTTATTTGTTCAGTGTCAACTCCCACATTCCATAAAAGGTTTGGGGTCTGGCTTATTAAACTAGTCATCTGAGAGCTTTGAGACTGCACAGCAAAGAAAGAAAGGCAAGAGTGAGTAATCCAAATCAGATTAGCCAGTGATTCATTCTGCAACCACAGCCTCCAAAACTCCAAACTCACATTGTTTTGGACCAACGGATATTGGAATCCAGGGACTGGAGGCCATGAGCACAGGGAGACATGTGCACCAAGCAGCGGGCCAACTGAGAGATATTTCATCACCGATCCAGTAACCATCACTTAACTGTGTGTGTGTGTGTGTGTGTGTGTGTGTGTGTGTGTGTGTGTGTGTGTGTGTGTGTGTGTGTGTGTGTGTGTGAGGCTAAAGGGTAACATTGGTTCTAGCCTGTTTCCCATTTCCCCTCAATCAGAAGAACCTCAGGTCCAATTTCACCCTCGCCTTCCTTCTACCCCACATCCCCACATCCTCAGCTAATTAGGCTTCCAGATCACTGCCACATGCATGTGGGCCGGCAGCGTGCGTGTGTGTGTGTGTGTGTGTGTGTGTGTGTGTGTGCGTGCGTGCGTGCGTGCGTGCGTGCGTGCGTGTGTATTTACGTCCATTTTAAGGGGTCAAGGAGATGTTCCTCTCCTAACCAACTATTAAAAGGTTGACCCCAGGTTTAGTATCAGATTGCCAGATGGTTTCCATATGGTCTCTCCGTATCAATCCAGAGACCGGCTCACGTTGTGGTCTGGCCCCGGGCCTCCAGCTCTCACCCAACTCCAGAAACACCGTGACATAGAGCACACCGACGGATGACCTCATGTCTGGTAATGTTTTTCAAACATTTCCTCAGATTTGTTGCGCTGACTGAGAAGCCTGTTCGGTCTCAACCCGGCTCCCACTCGGCCCGCCGGGGAAAACATACATTTTGAGGTTTTTGATTTGATTAATCGTCCCGCTGTGAGAGAATAAATATCAGAGGGTGAAATCACAGGTTCCTGTGGTTTGATAATTATTCTGTAAAACCAGCTGCCTTTTAACAGACAGCCTCTGGGAGACTAAACTAAATGAGCTGAAATGGTTTGGAAGTGAAGCGAGGCAGCAGAGTGAATATTCATAAAACGAACCGTATGTTCATCCAGAGTTCGATACTTTAATACCTAAACATATTGGTGTCAGAGCAACTTTTCCCTTTTAACAATTCTAATTGCTTTTGTGCAGATTGTTTTCAGACTTTAATGTCATGGTTACACAGGCACAAATACATCATTCGCCTCCCGTCTACCTTCATCTTTGGTGAACCTTCCACATGAACATCACCTCTGCAGGTTTTCTAAAAGATGTCATGTGAATGGAAGTGATGGCAGCCTGGAATAGGGAAGATAAAAACTGTAGTAAATAAGGCAAAACATGCACATCTATGGTAAGATCCTTAAACAACGACTGGTGCAAAATATTAAAGTGATTTCTTTTTTTTCACATTTCTAATGTGTGTCTTCTTAACAAATATTTGTAATTTTAAAACCTTAATAACTGAGGATGTCTCTTGTATTTGGTTACCACCAAACTGGTTACCAGTGCTGTCACATGTGATGTGTTACTTACATGCTTGTTTAAATGCATTCACATGTGATGTGTGTTTCTCCATGCAGCTCTGAGCAGACGACTCTGCACACACACTAAACCCCCCCCCTCCCCTCCCCGCTATAAATCACAGCGCTTCAGCAGCATGCCACTAACATCACAGCATGGAGCATTGTTACTGAGTCAGAGGGACGACTGAGTGAGTTTGTGCTTGAAGACGAAGTTGAAGTTCAGTATTGTTCCTCGTGGAGGAGCTACTAAATGGACATTTATAGAGATACTTCAACACTTTAATAAATAAGCTCATTCGCTGTCTTGTCAAGAGATAGATGAGTAGATTGATACCTCTCATGTATATGTACAGTTAATTTGAAGCAACAGCCGGTTAGCGTAGCTTAGCATAGCACAAAGACTGAAACCGGGGAAACAGCTAATGTTAGCCTAGCCCTATCCAGAGGAAACCCGGCCCGCCCAGCAGCACATCTCATACTTCCTGTCCCGGAGCACTGACTTCCTGCTTGTTTCTACACGTCCGTTTCCAGTGTTTATGCTAAGCTCAATCTAAGCTAACCTTCTCCTGACTGCAGCTCATATCTTCTCATCTAACTCTGGGCAGGAAAGCAAGTAATATTTCAAAATGTGGAATTATTTCATTCATGTGAGAATGTTTGGTCGACCAGTATTGTTTATAACTTTTTGATCGAATACCTTTTAAACATGAAAACGTAGTGTAGCCTTTCATAACATATTATGAATAATAATAAGATAAATACAAGATCATCTCATAACTTAAAGAAACTGATGATGCAGCTCGATCAACTTATTCACAAAAACTGGATTAAAACTGGCCGCGATATTATTTATTATTTTTGCTGTTGGGTCGTCTTGATTCTTTATCGCTGCATTAAACATACGATCGTTCCAGTGAATAGACGCTGTAATCACAGAACTCCCTCACCGAGCGGGGGAGGGGAGGGGAGGGGAGGGGGGGGTCTGTTTGATTTATCATCGCTCCGTCGGGTCAGGAACGCGACCC
Source organism: Ophiodon elongatus (assembly GCA_016806645.1). NCBI lineage: Eukaryota > Metazoa > Chordata > Actinopteri > Perciformes > Hexagrammidae > Ophiodon > Ophiodon elongatus. The sequence goes on from JACSYO010000528.1 coordinate 70,593, forward strand.
CACCCGTCTGACTGCTCCCATGCTGCAGGTGTGGTTCTGCTCCGAGCTCCGTCACCAAGGCGCTGATGGAGAGCTGACGGTCGTCATGACGTCTGGCAGAGGAGCTGCTGGAGAGTTTGGGGAAACTGGGACGAAGAAAATAGACAAAAGGACGACGGTCGACTGAAGCTGGACGGACTTTCAGACAATAAAATATTTTTACAGCCAAAAGCAAAGAAAGAAATGCAGGAAGAGAAGTGGAGATCCCCGAGAGAGAAACACTTTATGTATGGAATCGTTGGAAAGAGTTTTCCTTCATGGACGAAGTGAGAGCAGAAAACTGAGAGAGATTCAGAGTCTCATGATTACAAACAGTTCTCAGCCCGAGAGGAAACAAACAAACAATATACTGAACGCCTTATTAGCTTTATGTTGACAGAACATAACCGAGCCACATCTGACATCACGTGTTACATCTGTATCAGCACACATATGTAAGAACATATATTTTAAAGTGTTTCTTATATTTGTTCATATTTTAGTTTCCAGATTAATCTATTTTTTATTTTGTCTTTTACACTGTGTTTATTGTAATGCACCAAATCACTGAGACTGTTTATATTTAATTTTATATTTAGCCAGGATAATCCCATTGAATGTTTTTTTATAGCAACAAAAAAACATTGAAATTAACATAAAAACCTAAAAGAATTCACATAAAAGAGACGAAGGACTTGAAACAAACCAAGAAAAGTTTTCAGTGGGATCATAACCAGAGAATGGTGGTTGAACATGAACCGCCTGGAACACTTCATGAATGATTATCGATATTAAATATTGTATATGTTCTCACAAACATCAAAGAAACCCTTTCTGGATAAATAAAGGCCATGTTTCCAGAAAAGAAAGTCATTTCTATGTATTTTGGGCTTCCTTCATCTTCTGGTGATAATTACTGACCCGAAGGAGGCGATGTGCCGTCTCTCAGAACGGATGGGAATCGTCCTCACGTCGTCTTTAATTACAAGTCTCAGCGAGCAGTCTGTCATTACTCGGAGAGGAAACAGTCGCTTTGTGTTCTTCTGATTATGTCAGACGGTGTCAGACGGAGCAGTAAAGCTACAGACGATCTCATTCCGGGATCTGAACTCTGTCATCAGGCGGCGTGTTTAAATGTTGAAGTTACTTCGAGGGTCACGAGTTCAGCTCGTCTCAGTTCAAGTGTCCGTACCGCTCATGAGCAATGAGCGTGTTGCCATGGAGACGTCCTCAACGCCTCTTAGGGTCAGAAATGTTCTGGAACACTCTTTCTTCAGTTCGCTGTTTCTTGAATTAAGTACCAAAAGATTTATGATATAAAGAATCTTGTGACGGTACTTTCTTCTTTTTCTGTTGCCAGTCGGAGGTAAGAGGTCAGAAAGCCATGTCACCATACTATTAGGTCTATGTCCCAATACACAATGCAGTACATTAAACACAATGCAGTACATTAAACACAATGCAGTACATTAAACACAATGCAGTACATTAAACATAATGCAGTACATTAAACATAATGCAGTACATTAAACACAATGCAGTACATTAAACACAATGCAGTACATTAAACACAATGCAGTACATTAAACATAATGCAGTACATTAAACACAATGCAGTACATTAAACACAATGCAGTACATTAAACATACCAGGATGTCCCTTCCTGGTTATTCTGACCCATAATCCTTTGCACAGCCGGAAGTCGGCTCATTGACGAACTGCTAACTTCTGGATCAGCTAATCAGGCTAACGTCTGGATCAGCTAATCAGGCTAACTTCTGGATCAGCTAATCAGGCTAACTTCTGGATCAGCTAATCAGGCTAACGGTACATTGCAGACTCGCTGAGGTTTTACAGTTTTACAGTATCGACTAAAACGAGTTGTAACGTTATGAAGCGTAAAGAGTAAATTAGTAATTTAACGACTTAATCCTCCATCAACGCACTTGTCACAGCGTAGGAAAGCACAATGCTAACGAGATGAGTATCAACTTTGATCAGCTCTTTTTCTGTAACAGTGTAGCATGAAATCATGGGGGAATTAGCAAGCTGACAGGATAGTTAGCTAATTCCACCATGCTTTGATGCTACACTGGCTACAAAGGACTGGTGGCCAGTAGCAGCTAGCTAGCTAGCTAACTAGCCAGCCATCATCGACACCTTACTGACGTGTGTTCGTAAACACTGCAGCGGCAGGACGTGTTAAGAGGAAAAGTAAAAAGTGTGATTCTGACTCTTCGGTGCCGATATGAACCAGAGCTTCTGGTTTATGGTCGTGATGACGTCATCATGCTGCTCCTCCGTGTAAAAAAAAAGATGGTGTTGATATTCTGAATACTTCTTCACATTTTGGGTCATTTTTGAATAAACACAGCGTACGGGGCTATGTGACCTTCCTACCTCTGACTCCTTCCTACCTCTGACTCCTTCCTACCTCTGACTCCTTCCTACCTCTGACTCCTTCCTACCGCTGACTCCTTCCTACCTCTGACTCCTTCCTACCTCTGACTCCTTCCTACCGCTGACTCCTTCCTACCTCTGATTCCTTCCTACGTCTGACTCCTTCCTACCGCTGACTCCTTCCTACCTCTGACTCCTTCCTAGCGCTGACTCCTTCCTACCTCTGATTCCTTCCTAGCGCTGACTCCTTCCTACCTCTGATTCCTTCCTACCTCTGACTCCTTCCTAGCGCTGACTCCTTCCTACCTCTGACTCCTTCCTAGCGCTGACTCCTTCCTACCTCTGATTCCTTCCTACGTCTGACTCCTTCCTACCGCTGACTCCTTCCTACCTCTGACTCCTTCCTAGCGCTGACTCCTTCCTACCTCTGACTCCTTCCTAGTGCTGACTCCTTCCTACCTCTGACTCCTTCCTACGTCTGACTCCTTCCTACCTCTGACTCCTTCCTAGTGCTGACTCCTTCCTACCTCTGACTCCTTCCTAGCGCTGACTCCTTCCTACCTCTGACTCCTTCCTACGTCTGACTCCTTCCTACCGCTGACTCCTTTCTACGTCTGACTCCTTCCTACCGCTGACTCCTTCCTACGTCTGACTCCTTCCTACCGCTGACTCCTTCCTAGTGCTGACTCCTTCCTACGTCTGACTCCTTCCTACGTCTGACTCCTTCCTACCGCTGACTCCTTCCTAGTGCTGACTCCTTCCTACCGCTGACTCCTTCCTACGTCTGACTCCTTCCTACCGCTGACTCCTTCCTACCGCTGACTCCTTCCTACGTCTGACTCCTTCCTAGCGCTGACTCCTTCCTACCTCTGACTCCTTCCTAGCGCTGACTCCTTCCTACCGCTGACTCCTTCCTACGTCTGACTCCTTCCTACCTCTGACTCCTTCCTACGTCTGACTCCTTCCTACCGCTGACTCCTTCCTACGTCTGACTCCTTCCTACGTCTGACTCCTTCCTACGTCTGACTCCTTCCTACGTCTGACTCCTTCCTACCTCTGACTCCTTCCTACCTCTCACTCATGTTAACTTTAGAGGGACTCAGTTAATGACATCAGGTCCAACAACTATTGAACATTATCACAATTTAAAAGCCAATGTCATCTTTTTTTTTCTCCATTAATGGTAATGTCTGTGTGATATATGATGTTGCTTTTGATCTACAAATAATGTAGTTTGAATGGATTTGAATAGCAAAATACTCAACAAATAAAAAACTAAAATGAAAGATTCGGTGAGGAGCTTTTTTAGGACTCAAGACTCAGTTTGATTTGTTGATTCATGAGACTTCACCTTGGACTTGACCTTGGACTCGTCAGTCTTGACTTGGGACTTAACAGAAAGACTTGAGATTCCCTCGTGACCTGGTTCCACCTCATGAGTCTCTCAGTAAATGTTTAAATCAGCTTCTGATACAGTTAATACAGTTTCTTGAGCACAACTTAAAAGTACTACTTAATAACTATTTAAATACAAAATGATACGTAGAGAACGTACACTGTTGTCCACTAAAGGTGCACTTCTACGTACCTAAAAGCCCTTTTTTTAAACTGACCTTCCCTTCAGTCCCTCTCTTTGCTGACCCCCCCCCCCCCATCGATAACTGCTTTAATGAAAATTCCTGAGTCTGTGTTCCCCGATGTTTAGACTGTAGTGTGACTACCAGTCCACTACGGCCTCTCATGTCACTGTGGCACAGGAAACACAAACACTGAGCACTGTGGTTTCCCTGTTCACCGTGAAGTGTGTGTGTCTGTGGTGTAAATGGGTGTGTGAGCGTTCCCTCCCCTGTGGACCTGATCACAGTGTGAGTTGAGGTTAAGAGGGCGCTGCTCTCTCTCTCTCTCCCTCCTGTCAGCTTTACTGCAGACGCCTGCCTTAATCTCGGCTCGGCGCAGCTTTTGTTTGGGTGAAATGTACACAGATGTTGACCCGGTGGTGTAAACACAACTGGGCTGGGGGGTCGCGTCAGGGAGCTGAGACGAGCCAGACTGCTCCGGATCCATCGTACTTTACATTTAAACCAGAAGGCGACATCCGGTTCTGTAAAGTGAAGTCGATGCTTCATGTGTTAAAGCTGCATTCTCTCTCCTGACCACCAGGGGGCGACTCCTCTGGTTGTATAGAAGTCAAAGCTTCATGTATTAAACCTGCATTCTCTCTCCTGACCACCAGGGGGTGACTCCTCTGGTTGTATAGAAGTTAAAGCTTCATGTATTAAAGCTGCATTCTCTCTCCTGACCACCAGGGGGCGACTCCTCTGGTTGTATAGAAGTCAAAGCTTCATGTATTAAAGCTGCATTCTCTCTCCTGACCACCAGGGGGCGACTCCTCTGGTTGTATAGAAGTCAAAGCTTCATGTGTTAAAGCTGCATTCTCTCTCCTGACCACCAGGGGGCGACTCCTCTGGTTGTATAGAAGTCAAAGCTTCATGTGTTAAAGCTGCATTCTCTCTCCTGACCACCAGGGGGCGACTCCTCTGGTTGTATAGAAGTCAAAGCTTCATGTGTTAAAGCTGCATTCTCTCTCCTGACCACCAGGGGGCGACTCCTCTGGTTGTATAGAAGTCTATTTTAAAGAACTAGAGGTTGTCTCCTGGTCTGGTCATCAGATAGAAGCTACTTGTTGTACAGTAAATAAAGAACGCTACTTGTAGCTCAACATTTGTTCGTTTACCACCAGAAGTCATGTGACAGTAAACAAACGGGTCAGAAAATAAACCAATGTTTCCAACATCAACATTTCCCATTGTGTCTGAAGCTGCGATAAACAACGGACAGAGTGAACACAGTTTAATGAAACTCCTTAATGGCAGCCATACAAAAGGTGTTCTGTACAAACTGCTTATTTTATCCACTTGGAACAGAATACAGTTAATCATCAGTTCACCACATTCATGACTCTCCAGGTTTTCAGAGCTCCACTTCCCACAACTATAAAAGGAAGGAAAGAGTGAGCAGAGCAACGTGCTACAAACGTGAGTCTCCCTCCATCTATTAGGTTGCCCTTGAGCAAGGGAGCACAAGGCTACGCACCTAGCTGGAACGGGAACGAGGTACTTTGTGTTTTATTGTGCTTCGACCATGTTTAGGGACATTTCATCTGAATGAACCTGTGAAAGTCTGGTTGACTGTATTATTGTAATAAGATGCTAATGTTAGCTGAAATGGAAATGGCTACAATGCCATGCTGTAATGTGGAGGAGGGAGAATGCAGCTTTAACACATGAAGCTTTGACTTCTATACAACCAGAGGAGTCGCCCCCTGGTGGTCAGGAGAGAGAATGCAGCTTTAACACATGGAGCTTTGACTTCTATACAACCAGAGGAGTCGCCCCTGGTGGTCAGGAGAGAGAATGCAGCTTTAACACAGGAAGCTTTGACTTCTATACAACCAGAGGAGTCGCCCCCTGGTGGTCAGGAGAGAGAATGCAGCTTTAACACATGAAGCTTTGACTTCTATACAACCAGAGGAGTCGCCCCCTGGTGGTCAGGAGAGAGAATGCAGCTTTAACACAGGAAGCTTTGACTTCCCTTTAAAGAACCGGAGGTTGATGCCTGTTGGTTCAGCTGTCCTCGGTTATGAAACATTGAGGCCGAGGTATCTGCACGTTTTCATTTCAAGCTAACGCTATATAATCTGATCTCATGACTCCCTCCCTCTTTTTTATTTTGACTTCCTGTTGAGTGAAACCAGCCCAACATCACGAGGTTCTCCTGGACACCCACGGTCCGTGCTCTCTCTCCCCAGGCTTCGGTCCGTCCTGTTGGGCTGCGAGGTTCCAGACGTGCAGCCGGTCTTGACCGGACAAGGTGAACTCAGCCAGCAGGGGGAGGAGGACGGCTCGCGTCTGTCGTGTGTGTGTGCTTTTGTGCGTATTGTCAACACATGAAGTGACCACAAATGACCCTTTGCACGCGTGCACGTGTCATTGAGAACCTTCTTAGCTGCATGTCGTTGTTTAAATTACACCAGACGCGGCTGGAACCACTGCTCAGACCTGTGATTCTGTTTTGGCAGGAGAGACGGGGCCTGTGGGGGGGGGGGGCGGAGAGGGGGAGGCGGGAGAGGGGGAACGGGGGGGACGGGGGAACAGGGGGGGGGTCGGCTCTGAAACCTGGCTCAATATTTGCACATTTCTTCATGGCCTCTGCCGCTCTGCTTCGGGGCTCGTTAAGTGGAACAGAGGAAGGTGGAGCTGTGGGGAGAGAAAGGAGTGAGGGGGAGTGTTGGAGTGTTGGAGTGAGATGAGATGAGTGAGCGAGCAGGTTTTACTGGTTACAACATCCTCCCAGAACAGAGCCAGAAAACACTCAACATCAGGAGTTCATGTTGCAACCATCATGTGTGTGAATGTATTCATGCTCTCAGGGTCGTTCAGCAGAACACTCATGTTATTTATTTATTGAAGATAAAACGTGCAGTGTTCTGGTAGGTTATATAAATAATGAGTTCCACATGTGGGGAATTCTTTACTAATTTAGTGTTATAGAGGGTTCATGTTTTCCTTGTCAAATGAATAATGGTATTTTTCCAAAATGTCAAACTATTCCGTCTGACCTGTAGATTGTCGATAAGAAGACGACGAAGTCATCGTGATGTTGTGAAGCCTCAACTTAGACATTGTGGCCGTCGCCATCTTGGTTATTTTGTAACCAGAAGTGAAACCAGAGGGTGGAGCTAAGTAGAACACTGACTAAGACATTTTAGTTAAAAGTTCGAAGACGAAAATACGGAAAACCGGACAATGCCTGTCAATCACCTTGTAGCCCCGCCCTAAAGCATCCCCTCTTTATGGTCTGTTTGACTCTAAATGGACCATAATTTACTAAATGAACATCATGCTGTATTGAAGAAGACTTGAAACTAGAGATTGAGACATAAACTCATGTTTACAATGTTTACTGAGGGAATAAATCAAGAGAGAAGTAGAGTCATTTTCTATAGACTTCTATACAACCAGAGGAGTCGCCCCCTGGTGGTCAGGAGAGAGAATGCAGCTTTAACACATGAAGCTTTGACTTCTATACAACCAGAGGAGTCGCCCCCTGGTGGTCAGGAGAGAGAATGCAGCTTTAACACATGAAGCTTTGACTTCTATACAACCAGAGGAGTCGCCCCCTGGTGGTCAGGAGAGAGAATGCAGCTTTAACACATGAAGACTTGACTTAATAAACAAGGCTTGTCTTTTCTTTGCGAACAGAAAACAGAGAAAGCAACCCATGCTGAACAGACACCAAACCATCTGAGAAGTCATGTGAAAAAGCATTTAGGATTCGACACCATTGATGAGGTTGTTTGCTAACGTTGTAAAATGCAACTGTCTCACAGTGATGTTGACTTGTTACTAAAGTGAGGCAAACTAAGGCAGCGTGAATGAACTGAACATTGTCAACTCAACAAAGTATCTTAAGATCATTCTGGGCCCTTTAACTGAAGCCTTACAGCAAACTATTCATCCTGCAGTGTTTCCACATCGTGGACACGAATGCATCATGTTTTGAACAAAAAGCCCACGCAAGAGTAAATGCCTTGATTTGGAGATGAAAGAAAGAAAGAAAGACAGAAGACAGAAAGAAAGAAAGACAGAAGACAGAAAGACAGAAGACAGAAAGAATGAGAGAAAGAAAGAGAGAAAGACAGAAAGAGAAAACAGGATGAGAGGAGAGAAGTGTGTTGCATTGTGAACACAGAGGGGGTTATTTTTCTCTTCTGTTGTAACAGCTGTGGTCAGAGAGAACTCACCACACTAACATCTCTGACTGGGCCGTTATGTATCAGCAGTGTTGATTCTCCTGATTGCTCATGAGACGGGACACGCTGTAGTTTAATGTGAACACGCTGTAGTTTAATGTGGACACGCTGTAGTTTAATGTGGACACGCTGTAGTTTAATGTGGACACGCTGTAGTTTAATGTGGACACGCTGTAGTTTAATGTGGACACGCTGTAGTTTAATGTGGACACGCTGTAGTTTAATGTGAACACGCTGTAGTTTAATGTGGACACGCTGTAGTTTAATGTGGACACGCTGTAGTTTAATGTGGACACGCTGTAGTTTAATGTGAACACGCTGTAGTTTAATGTGGACACGCTGTAGTTTAATGTGAACACGCTGTAGTTTAATGTGGACACGCTGTAGTTTAATGTGAACACGCTGTAGTTTAATGTGGACACGCTGTAGTTTAATGTGAACACGCTGTAGTTTAATGTGGACACGCTGTAGTTTAATGTGAACACGCTGTAGTTTAATGTGAACACGCTGTAGTTTAATGTGAACACGCTGTAGTTTAATGTGGACACGCTGTAGTTTAATGTGGACACGCTGTAGTTTAATGTGAACACGCTGTAGTTTAATGTGGACACGCTGTAGTTTAATGTGGACACGCTGTAGTTTAATGTGGACACGCTGTAGTTTAATGTGGACACGCTGTAGTTTAATGTGAACACGCTGTAGTTTAATGTTGACACGCTGTAGTTTAATGTTGACTCTGGTTCTGTAAATGGAGCAAAAGGCTGAATGTTCTGGCCATCAGACAGAAGAGGAAGACGTTGACGCAGGATGAGCTACGTGAGGCTGACGAGGCTCTCTGACCAACCAGTCACAGAGAAAATGTTGTTATTGTACGTTTCTGCAAACCACTGAACAAAAAAATAAGTTTCATAAATATGTTTCACGTCACACATGCAGAAGCACACGATGACTCATGGTTAACGTTGTAAAAAGATTGGTTCGGGTTCGGCAACAAAAATACTCGGTGAGGTCAGAAAAAGATCATGATTTGTGTTAAAATAATAACGCAAAGAAACAACGTAACAACGCAACAACGCAACAACGCAACAAAGTAACAACGCAACAACGCAACAACGTAACAACGCAACAACGTAACAACGCAACAACGTAACAATGCAACAAAGTAACAACGCAACAA
>JACSYO010000528.1:87500-92691 GCA_016806645.1 Ophiodon elongatus
GTGCAGGAGTGGAGCGGTACCAGCTAGATATAGTGGAGCTGGTGCAGGAGATGGAGCGGTACCAGCTAGATATAGTGGAGCTGGTGCAGGAGGTGGAGCGGTACCAGCTAGATATAGTGGAGCTGGTGCAGGAGGTGGAGCGGTACCAGCTAGATATAGTGGAGCTGGTGCAGGAGGAAGAGCGGTACCAGCTAGATGTAGTTGGCCTCACCTCCACGCACAGCACTGGCTCTGGAACCAAGCTCCTGGAGAAGGTTGGACTTTGTCCTCTTCTGGAGTTGCCCAGGGTGAGAGGCGCCGGGCGGGAGTGGGGATACTCACGAGCCCCCGGCTGAGCGCCGCCGTGTTGGAGTTCTCCAGGAGAACTAGAGGGTCGCCTCCCTGCGCCTGCGGGTTGCAGGAGTAAGGCTCTGACTGTTGTTTGTGCTTATGCACCAAACATTGGGAGGAACGGCTTGCCCGATCTGAACCCGAGTGGTGTCTCGCTGTTGGACTTCTGTGCTAGCCACGGTTTGTCCATAACGAACACCATGTTCGAACATAGGGTGGCTCATAAGTGTACCTGGTACCAGAACACCTTAGGCCGTAGATCAATGATTGACTTTGTAATCGTTTCATCTGATATGCGGCCGTATGTCTTGGACACTCGGGTGAAGAGAGGAGCAGAGCTGTCAACTGATCACCACCTGGTGGTGAGTTGGATCAGATGGCAGGGGAATCGGCTGGAGAGACCCGGCAAGCCCAAACGTGTAGTGAGGGTGAACTGGGAACGTCTGGCGGAGGATCCCGTCCGGGAGGTCTTCAACTCCCACCTCCGGAAGAACTTCTCACACATCCCAAGGGAGGCTGGGGACATGGAATCCGAGTGGACCTTTGAGGAACTCCTAAACCCGGCCAACATGTCCTCTAGAGAGAAGGCAGCACCTGAAGACTCGGGGGGGGGGGGGTCGCATCCATATCCCTGGTAGAGGCCACTAAGGGAGTCAAACAGCTCCTTGGTGGCGCCGGGGGGGATGAGATCCGCCCTGAGATGCTGAAGGAGCTGGATGTTGTTGGGCTGTCTTGGCTGACTCACCTTTTCAATGTCTCATGGGGGTCGGGAACAGTGCCCATGGACTGGCAGACCTGGGTGGTGGTTCCCATTTTCAAAAAGGGGGACCGGAGAGTGTGCTCGAATTATCAGGGTATCACACTACTCAGCCTCTCTATCGGGGTATCACACTACTCAGCCTCTCTATCGGGTTATCACACTACTCAGCCTCCCGGGGTAAGTGTATGCCAGGGTGCTGGAAAGGAGGCTCCGACCGATTGTCGAACCTCGGATTCAAGAGGAGCAGTGCGGATTCCGTCCCGGTCGTGGAACAGTGGACCAGCTCTTTACCCTCGCAGACTGCTGGAGGGGCTCTGGGAGTTTGCCCAACCAGTCTACATGTGTTTTGTGGACTTGGAGAAGGCTTTCGACCGGATCCCTCGGGGGTTTTTGTGGGGGGTGCTGCGGGAGTATGGGGTGCCGGACCCGTTACAATGGGCCATCCGGTCTCTGTACGACTGCAGTAGGAGCTGTATTTGTATTCTCGGCAATAAGTCAGACGCGTTCCCGGTGGGTGTTGGCCTCCGCCAGGGCTGCCCTTTATCACCGGTCCTGTTCGTGACTTTCATGGACAGGATATCTAGGCGTAGCCGGGGGGAGGAGAACGTCGGGTTCAGAGGTCTCGGGATTGCCTCTCTGCTGTTCGCAGATGATGTGGTTGTTGGCCTCTTCGGACCGTGACCTCCAGCATTCACTGGGGCGATTTGCAGCCGAGTGTGAAGCGGCGGGGATGAGAGTAAGCACCTCCAAATCTGAGGTCATGGTGCTCTGCTGGAAACCGGTGGATTGCTCCCTCCGGATGGGGACGCAGTGCTTACCACAAGCGAAGGAGTTAAAGTATCTCGGGGTCTTGTTCACGAGTGAGGGTAAGATGGAGCGGGAGATCGACCGGCGGATCGGTGCGGCTGCAGCAGTAAAACAGGCGCTGCACCGGACCGTCTTGGTGAAGAGGAGCTGAGCCGGAAGGCAAAGCTCTCAATTTACCGGGCGGTCTACGTTCCGACCCTCAGCTATGGTCACGAACTCTGGGTCGTGACCGAAAGAACGAGGTCTCGGATACAAGCGGCCGAAATGAGTTTTCTCCGTAGGGTGGCCGGGCTCAGCCTTAGAGATAGGGTAAGGAGCTCGGACATCAGGAGGGAACTTGGAGTTGAGGCGCTACTCCTTCGTATCGAAAGGAGTCAGCTGAGGTGGTTCGGGCATCTAATCAGGATGCCTCCTGGACGCCTCCCGTTAGAGGTTTTCCAGGCACGCCCAACTGGTAGGAGGCCCCGGGGAAGACCCAGGACACGCTGGAGGGATTATATCTCCCAGCTGGCCTGGGAACGCCTCGGGATCCCCCAGAACGAGCTGGAACGTGTTGCGGGTGAGAGGGAAGCCTGGGTCGGCCTGCTAGGCCTGCTGCCACCGCGACCCGACCCCGTATAAGCGGATGAAAATGGATGGATGGATAGGTGAGGAGAAGAATTTTAAATTCTATTCTGGATTTTACAGAGATCCAGTGCAGAGAAGCTAATACAGGAGTAATATGATCTCTTCTCTTAGTTTTTGTTAGTACACGAGCTGCAGCGTTCTGTATCAACTGGAGAGATTTAAGAGACTTATTAGAGCAGCCTGATAATAAGGAATTACAGTAGTCCAGTCTAGAAGTAACAAATGCATGAACTAATTTTTCTGCATCATTTTGAGACAGAATGTGTCTGATTTTTGAAATGTTATGTAGGTGAAAAAAGGCGTCCTTGAGCTTTGTTTTACGTGAGAGTTAAAGGACAAGTCCTGATCAAAGACAACTCTGAGATTCTTTATGGTGGTGCTGGATGCCAGGGCAATGCCATCAAGAGATGCTATCAGAGGTGTTCTGGGAATAGTAAAATAACTTCAGTTTTGTCTGAGTTTAACATCAGGAAGTTGCAGGTCATCCATGTTTTTATATCTTTAAGATGCTTGAAGTTTAGCAAGCTGGTTGGTTTCGTCTGGCTTGATCGATAGATATAATTGAGTATCATCTGCATAACAATGAAAGTCTATGGAGTGTTTTCTGATAATATTGCCCAAAGGAAGCATATATAAGGTGAATAAGATTGGTCCAAGCACAGAACCTGGTGGAACTCCGTGACTGACGTTGATGGTCATCGAGGTTTCATCGTTTACAAATACAAACTGAGATCGATCTGACGAATAAGATTTAAACCAGCTTAGTGCAATTCCTTTAATGCCAATCAAATGTTCTATTCTCTGTAATAGGATATGAGAACCGGTTTCCACAAATGTCATCAATTTTCACAAATGTTCTGACTTTTCACAAATGTCCTAAATTTCCACGAATGTCCTGACTTTCCACAAATTTCCCAACTTTTTGTAAATTTTCTGACTTTTCACAAAAGTCCTTAATTTCCACAAATGCCTGACTTTCCATAAATGTCATAAATTTTCACAAATGGTCCGACTTTTCACAAATTTTCCAACTTTTCACAAAAGTCCTAACATTCCACAATTTTTCCAAATTCCAAATTTGCTGACTTTCCACAAATTTCCTCAATTTTCAAAGGTTTTCTCAATTTTCACAAAAGTCCTGACTTTCCACAAATGTCATCAATTTCCTCAAATATCATACATTTTCACAAAAGTCCTGACTTTCCACAAATGTCTTCAACTTTCACAAATGTCCTGACTTTACACAAAAATCATGACTTTACACAAATGTCTTCAACTTTCACAAATGTCCTGACTTTCCACAAATTTCATCAATTTTCACAAATGTTCTGACTTTTCACAAAAATCTATATTTTCCACAGATGTTTATACTGTTCACATGTCCTGACTTTCCACAAATTTCTTAAATTTTCCCTAATTTTCTGACTTTTCACAAAAGTCCTGACTTTTCAAAAAATGTCCTCAATTTTCACAAAAGTCCTGACTTTCCAAAAATGTCCTCATTTTCCACAAATTCTTCGACTTTTCACAAATTGTTCTCACGTTCCACGAATGTCTTACATTTTCAGAAATGTTCCTACTTTTCACAAATTTTCTGACTTTCCACAAATGTCATAAATTTTCACGAATGTCATAAAGTTTCCTAAATCTCGTAAATTTTCAGAAATATCCTGACTTTCCACAAATGTTCTGACTTTTCACAAATTTTCGACTTTTCACAACAATCCTGATTTTCCACAAAATCCCTAACTTTCCACAAATGTTCTGACTTTCCACAAATTTCCCAAATTCTCACACATTTTCTGACTTTTACAAAAATCCTGACCTTCCACAAATGTTTCTACTTTTCACAAATGTCCCATAATTTCACAAATCTTCTGACTTCACAAAAGTTATGACTTTCCACAAATGTCCTCACTTTCCACAAGTTTTCTGACTTTTCACAAATGTCATACATTTTTAGAAATGTTCCTACTTTTCACAAATGTCCTGATCTTTAAAAAATGTCTGACTTTCCACAAATGTCATAAATTTTCATGAATGGAATCAATTTCCACAAATGTCATATATTTCCACAAATGTCCTGACTTTTTACTAATTTTCAGACTTTCCACAAAAGTCATGACTTTCCAGAAATTTCCCAAATTCTCAAAAATGTTCTGACTTTTACAAAAATCATGACTTTCCACAAATGTCCTCACTTTCCACCAAATTTTTGACTTTTCACAAAAGTCCTCACATTCCACAGAAGTCATGACTTTCAAAAAAAGTCATGACTTTCTAAAAATGTCCCAAATTCTCCCAAACTTTCTGACTTTTACAAAAAACCTGACTTTCCACAAATGTTTCTACTTTTCACAAATGTCCTGACTTTCCACAAATGTCATAAATTTTCACCAATGTCCCATATTTTCACAAATCTTCTGACTTTTCACAAAAATCCTGACTTTCTACAAATGTTTCTATTTTCCACAAATGTCATCAATTTTCACAAATGTTCAGACTTTTCACAAATTTTCCGACTTTTTACAAATGTTTCCACAAATATCCATTTTGACAAGTTTTCCAACTTTTCATATATTCTCCGATATTTTCACAAAATATCCTCACTTTCCACAAATGTAATAATAATAATCCATCCATTCCATCCATCCATTATCCTCCGCT
>JACSYO010000529.1:0-79329 GCA_016806645.1 Ophiodon elongatus
AAAAGGTGCCAAGCTGGCCGGTGAGCTCGAATCCCCAGCATAAAGGAAACTTATTTTTTTTATTCCATCAAAAAATGCACAGTAGTGGAGTAGTGATTGGTCACACTTTCAACTGTCGACGGTAATGCTGAAGGAAGCCTCGAGTCACTGTTGGCTGTGAAATATGAAGTTGTAAATAGGCCTCAGTGTGACATGCTGACTGACTGCTTACCTGTGAATTCCAAATGATGCTGTCAATTTGACTGAGATGAAGACAAATGTGAATACTCCGCCACTACTTAAGCTGTCAGATTACTCTGTAGTACATTTACAGACAAAAACATGTGTTTAAGAGACACACACTTTTCCGCCCACATTAAACACATGTACACATAGGTGCACACTTGTCAACTAAATATTAAACATTTTCTCCATGCTTTACAGCTAAATATTATGTCCGGACAGAAACATCTCAACAACCATTGGATGCATTGGCCCAACACGTACACAGGCATTCGTGGTCACCAGAGGATGCGTCCACCGACTCTTTTCATTTAAAGCCACCAATGAGGTTGAAATTTGTTGTTTTGAGTTGAATATCGCGACAACTACTCGATGGACTGTAATGAAATTATTATTAGAATTCATCCTAATAACTTTGGAGACCCTTTTTTCCCTCGAGTGCCATCATCAGGACATGTTTACAATACTACAATGTTTGATCAAATACCTGCAGAACCAACGACATCCCCACCAGCTTCAGCTGTATTGTTCTGCCAATTAGCTTCTGTTCCCAAAATACTGTGCTGTGCCATTGAGCTTTTGGGACGCTAGGTGGACTTTGTTGAGCGAGACATGCTGTTTCCCCATTACCAATCTCTAGGCTTAACTAAGATACTATTACCAGCTGCTGGCTGCAGCTTTATATATATATATATATATATATATATATATATATATATACATACACACATTATCAGTCTGAAGATATGTCAGCTAGAGAGCTAATAAGGTGTTAAAAAAAATGTCAAACAATTGCTTCAACCTTATGAACCCCAAGCAGTTTTTGAGTGTTTATCCTCTCTGCTCTGTGTTCTGAGTCGCATGGCTTCCTAGTTGCGCTGTGGAGCGCATAATTTAATGTTTTTAATAGGATCTGGTTACTGAAAATTAATTAATTAAAAGGCAATTGTTTTTGTTTCGAAGAAAACATGCATTTCAACCCCTACGGCGGGTTTTGGGGTTCAGAGTGTTTAGGGCGCTCTCGGCCATTCTATCACCCCATATCGACAGAAGACAAGCAAATATTTGCCCAAAACAGAAGAATAAAGACACTTTTTCAACAGAAAAAAATACACAAAGAAAGAAAGAAGAAATTAGACTGCAGTTTACTCAAACTCTGCCCTCGGTGCTCTCGAAGAAGAAGATTAGGAAAATTATATATTCAGTTTCATGATAATACAATGATCATGACGTTTTCCTTGTTTTTTTTTCATAATTTGTAATATTTTAGTAAACCTTCTGCAATGTAATCAAATGAGTATCCTTTGCTAAACAACATGACAACAGCTTTTAAAATGCCACTGCTCTACAAAATGACTGATTATCTGCTGAAGGTGGAAACCCGCAGCTTGGAAGGGCAGAAAACAAAGAAAAGCAAACCCAAGCGAAGCACAAACTTGTTCCACAAAATGGAGGGCAGCAAATGTCAAGCTGGTTAGTGATGCTACAATCCCACTGCAAGTATAAAAGTGGAGTCTGCAAAAACACATAAAATCCCTCCACAAAGTTTAGCCTGCAGTTTGGTCACACTGCTGTCGTGAATGCGTCGGCCGAAAACAGATGATGCTCACAACTGTGTGCATAGATTAAGAAATCCTCATTTAATGTTATTTTATTCAAAGTGTCTTTTTCAAATTGCTAATTAGAGGGAATCTATTACCGGTCTATTGTCAGATATGAACTCACGGTTCACTGACTATATAATAGGCTACAGACCCAGTTCCTCAAAGGAGGGATAAACCTAGTTCCTATTTCCTGAGCCAGGGATCTGGACTAAAAGGATTTTGTAGATATGGTATTCACAGAAATGTGCTTTTTGTGCACACTTTAAGATGCTAATCTGTTCACTGTAGATATAGATCAACTTTCAAGAGGCTGGAAAAAGACACAATTTATAACTTCACAATACACAGGGAAGGATGACTTACCTAGAAAGCTGTATTGTTGTTGTCTCCAGCAGGAGTACCAAAAGGGTGATTTATTGACAGGGTTAAGGGTTAGCTTTTTTGGTCCCGCATATTAATTTAAAAGAATGGATAAAATGATGGAACAGCTTTTTACTCATATTTAACAGGGGCTGATTACACACAAATGTGTGGAAGAGAGAAATACTACAGCAAGGAGCTATCATTAGTCAAGTTTCTAATCACCAACCACTGTACATATCATACAACCATAACTGTACCCATCATAGAAGATGCCATGTCGGGTTTCCTTGGTCTGATCAGTGCTCCTTAGTACTCCGATTTGATCAACTACAGTGTGGTTTCTGTCAGAGGTTTGTTATCTATCTTCCATACTTTACTAACGGCATTTAGGTATCAATTTTCCGTAACAAACGTACTCATTTTAACCCCAATCAAGATCTTCTCCTGAGCCCAACCAAATACTTTAGTTGCTCAAGTAAAGAGCAGAAACTGACAAGTCCAGAACTGATGCTCGAGGGTACCGAAAGCGGCACAGTTTGAAGCTTAAGGCCACTGACCAAGTGTTTTTTATTTTACGATTTGGAAATGAGAACGTGTTACGTCTCATCCCTCCTTAATAATTCATGGTCTGAATATCTTCAATTCACTGGGAAGTTGGAGGGGCACAGTGTATTGCAAACAAACCCACTGCTTTTGTCTACTGGGCCTGGCAGATGCCAAAGTGCCTTCCGGTGCCATCTGTGCATACATTTGTAGCACGTATGGCCCCGGTGGAGGGATGAAGTCTTAACTCTGGCAGAGTTAGTGTCACGCTCCATTAATTCAGCTCTACAGGACCGAGACAACTTTCCTACTTCTGCTGTCCTCATAAGCCAGGAACTCAATCAGCAGTCGTTTTGCCAGCATAACGCAGCAAACACAATCTATGTCCCTTCCAAACAACCAAAACTAATCCCCACATGTGGACAAGAGGAGCAAAAGGTCAAGCCGGTTTGTGATTCTTAATTCTTGATATATCAAGTAGAGTCACTTTGCTTAATCTCACAAAAGCAGGCAGTAATAATTCTCTAATTTGTTTATGCTATCTTTGTGATACAGTAGACTAACATGTTTCAAGGTGTCAGATGCGAATGTTGTTTCAGGTTTAGAGTAAGTCCTTGTCTGAAGAAGACCATTAGCTCAAAACGTCACTTATGGATGTGACAATGAAAGTGCGCTTTAGGGCGTTACAGTAGCATACATTTATTTATGTTTTCATTAGAGTAAGTCCTTTAAACATTGTCCACAAAAATTTGGAAATACAAGCCTGACTGGCTGTCTTCCGGCCAATAGGAGGCCTTATTATATGAAAAAACTGTGTGCGTGTGTGTGTGAGTGTGAGAGAGAGAGTGGAGCGTGAGAGATGAAAGAGAACATTTGAGAGAAAGAGACAGCCATCCACAGCAGTTAAATTGAGATCTCACATTATGCCTCGTCTTCGGGCGCAAAATCGGAGTTGTCCTAATTTTTCCCACAAGAAAAAGGTTGCAAGACTCCGCTCGACAAAACACTGTGATGCCACTTTCTCTTCAGTTTCACATTTTCCTCTGATCACGAGGACCTCTCAACCGCCGACCTCCTGGAGTTCAGTTCCGTACGTGGTGAGGGGCAGTAATCGCCGTCAGGTTGTGTAGCTCTTTCGTCAATGGTACAAATAAGACTATTGTCTGGTTTTAATGAGATGCCCCCCGTTCTGCTGTTGTGGGTCGATGTGATACCTAATGGGCAATCAAATAGTTGCCAGGCAACAGTGTGTGTAGACGGAGTGTTTAAAAAGGGTGGTGGTGAGTGGACTGGATGATTACATTGATGTCATTAAGAGGCTTGTAGCAATCTCGCAATGACCTGTTTGTCTGACTGAAGTGAGACGTGTCTATTTGTATTTCTGCAAACCGGTCTGTCTGGCTGTCCCACTGTGTGTGAAGCCCAAAATCAGAAATTGTCCTCAAAGGGCTTCACAATCTGCACAGCATCCAGTACCCTCTGAAAACAACAAAACAAGTCAAAAAAATAAAACTTGAATGGGGAAAAAATGAAGAAACCTCATGCGGAGCAACAGCAGAAGGGTTCCTCTTCTGGAGTGGACAAACACGCCATAGATGGTGTGAGTGGACAGAATGACAATAGCAAGCAGCAACAATCGTGTCCTCAATTTTTTGCACACGTCATGGTACTAACGGGACGGCGGTTGGTGCATCTGTGCATTTCCTTGAACCATCAGACACTGCGTGCACAATCTCGATGTTTTTTTCTTAGATGCCGCTGAGTATAACAATTACTGTACACAGTAATTTAACACGCTGGATTTAACAGGCCTCAAAAACTGCTTGGGTTTTCACGGTGAAAATAATGCCACGCCACAGCGGAGGTGTTCCATGAATACCCACAAGCTCATTAAGGTCTTAACTTTCCGAGGATGAAATTTAAGGTGGATCTGGTTAACCTGCTAAGAGTTGTAAGGATAGACTGAATATAAGAAGTGGACGTAGTCATCATGGCGTCACCCATTCGCCGTCTTGGATTATGGCCGTCGCCATGTGAAATTTTTCGCAACCAATTAACAGAAGTTACTCTATTTGGAATGTGGAGAAGTGACGTAGTGACTTTGTATACTGCCCTGGTAGCAGCAGATACCTGTCAATCACCTTGTAGCCCGCCCCTAAAGCATGCCCTGCTTTATGGTCTGTTTGACTCTAAATGGACCATAATTTACTAAATGAACATCATGCTGTATTGAAGAAGACTTGAAACTAGAGATTGAGACATAAACTCATGTTTACAATGTTTACTGAGGGAATAAATCAAGAGAGAAGTAGAGTCATTTTCTATAGACTTCTATACAACCAGAGGAGTCGCCCCCTGGTGGTCAGGAGAGAGAATGCAGCTTTAACACATGAAGCTTTGACTTCTATACAACCAGAGGAGTCGCCCCCTGGTGGTCAGGAGAGAGAATGCAGCTTTAACACATGAAGCTTTGACTTCTATACAACCAGAGGAGTCGCCCCCTGGTGGTCAGGAGAGAGAATGCAGCTTTAACACATGAAGCTTTGACTTCTATACAACCAGAGGAGTCGCCCCCTGGTGGTCAGGAGAGAGAATGCAGCTTTAATACATGAATCTTTGACTTCTATACAACCAGAGGAGTCGCCCCCTAGTGGTCAGGAGAGAGAATCCAGCTTTAACACATGAAGCTTTCACTTCTATACAACCAGAGGAGTCGCCCCCTGATGGTCAGGAGAGAGAATGCAGGTTTAAGACATGAAGCATTGGCATCAGTTGCCACCAGGTTGTAAGCCAAAGTTTGTGAGCATGAGAAATATGGAGCAAATTGAACATTGTACGCCCAATTTCCAACAACTTTCTTTTTGCCACCCTGGCCACCTTGAATTGAAATGGTCCGACTTCCTGTTGGGTTCACGGTTTACCTCCAAGAGGCTTTTTTGTAAGATGGAGAGATAGACAAGGACAACATTCACACAGAAGGAGAGAGAGACAGGGACAACATTCACACAGAAGGAGAGAGAGACAGGGACAACATTCACACAAAAGGAGAGAGAGACAGGGACAACATTCACACAAAAGGAGAGAGAGACAGGGACAACATTCACACAAAAGGAGGGGGACAGAGAAGGACGGAGAGAGAGGGTTCAAGGACATCATTCATACAGAACGAGGGATAGATAAGGACACCGTTCACACACGGAGGGAAAGGGACAAGGACACCCTTTACACAGAAGGAGAGAGAGAGAGAGAGAGAGACATGGACATCAATAATACAGAAGGAGAGAGAGACAAGGACACCATTTACATGGGGAGAGAGAGAGACAAGGACACCATTGACATAGAAGGAGAGAGACAAGGTCATCATTCACACTTAGGGAAAAAAGAGACAAGGACATCATTCACACAGAGAGAGAGAGACAAGGGCACATTTACACTGACGGAGGGAGAGACAAGGACACCATTCACACAGAAGGAGACAGACATGGACGGACAGAGACAAAAGGGAATTTGGAATATGATGAAGATCCCGATCCAAAACTTCTGGACAGACAGAGAGAAACAGAGACAGAGAGATAGACAGAGACACAGAGACAGAGACAGAGAGAGAGAGAGAGAGACCAGGCACACAGCTTGGACCTGTGTGTCTTTCTGACTAGATGTCTAACTCATTGTTTATTAATATAAATCTGCCAGCCCCTCACTCAGCCATTCTGCCCCGCTTTTCTGCTTCTAATTCCCGTGACGCTCACAGTCTAGATATATATTCCCCGTAATTAATATGTAAATGTGGTGACATTTACCACAGAATTGTGTTTATTTAAAGTGGTGGCATCTAATGACTACACGCATCAAATGCTGCTTTGCGTTTTGTACATTGCGTTCCCCTCTCTGTGATGTGTAAATTTCAGCGGCGCAGCAAATGAGGCGTCATCAAAATAATGTTGACTAATATCGACTCAGTTTGTTTGCACGTTCACAATGACTTGAGAATCGTTTTTGCATGAAAATGCTCATGCATATGCATATGCGTACGTATATGAACAGTTGAACGGATGAGCTGCAGGCTTAATGGATTGAACATGTGGAAAAGGAGGCGTAGTGAAGTAGAAACTATAACTACCGGCTGCCAGCTGCAAGCCGCCGACACACGAGTCAGACACGCAGCCCTGGATCTAGGCAGTTTGTGAAATAGTTGGTTTCATTCACAGGGACACAAATCTCTCAGCACAAACATAATGCCAATGCAAAGTCAATGAGGAGCCTTATTCATGGTGGACACACGGATTAGATCCATCCACGTCGTTTGGCAACAATCCGAGCAAGTCACGTACTTTATAACTGTTGGTTTTGTTGCCTAAACCTAACTGTTGGTTTTGTTACCTAAACCTAACTGTTGGTTTTGTTACCTAAACCTAACTGTTGGTTTTGTTACCTAAACCTAACTGTTGGTTTTGTTGCCTCGACTTAACTGTTGTTTTTTTTGCTTTAACCTAACTGTTGGTTTTGTTGCCTGAACCCTAACTGTTCGTGATTTTGTTGCCTAAACCTAACTGTACGTCGTTATTTTAAGAGTCTCTGGAAAAAAAATGAAAATAAAAGAATGCAGATTTATTTCGCCCCCAGCTTTTAAGTCCAAACTTTGGAACATTTAAGGAAGTAGAAATGCCACTAAATCCAGTTTCCAAGGAACTAATTCAACAGATTCCAACTTTAAAACACCAAGTCAAGTTGTTTTTCCAGAATGAGTCATCGTACCAGCAACTATGAGCCATCGAGATTTCATGATGTGGGTTGTGAGAAGTCAAAAGGTATCTGAGCTACGAAGCCCAGCACCACCACCCTGGTGCTAGCTAAAACACAGCAGTGTTCTAGCTAGCACCACCACACTGGTGCTAGCTAAAACACAGCAGTGTTCTAGCTAGCACCACCACACTGGTGTTAGCTAGAACACAGCACCACCACACTGGTGTTAGCTAAAACACAGCACCACCACACTGGTGTTAGCTAAAACACAGCAGTGTTCTAGCTAGCACCACCACACTGGTTTTAGCTAGAACACAGCACCACCACACTGGTGTTAGCTAGAACACAGCAGTGTTCTGCCCGAGTAGATCACTAAGGCTCACCAAGAGAGTGAGACAGGTGTGTTCACACGGCAGTATTTACAAGCCGATCAGAATTTGGTCGAAATTTCCATGTGTGAAAAACTCCCAGAAGCAAACGAAGAGTAAAAGAAAAAAAAGACTCCTGTTCTGTTCCAGAAAAAGACTCACGAACCACTTTCCAATTTCACAATGGAGGAACAATCCCCTGGGTTGATATCGGCCCTGGTCACCATTTATTACATTATCACTTTGGATATGAAAATGAGGCACGGCTGGAAATAATGTGTGGATGCACTGCAATCACCGCAAGCACAGCCCAGCTGGCTATCGGAGCTGATTCAATCCAAATATAATAAGTGAAACTAACTAGTGAATTCACTTGTGTGGGTCACATGTGGGTGTCTCAGCCTTTGATACTAAATTGTTGCTGCTGCTTCTCTGGTCTAGCTTCAGGTTGCCCTCGGCTCTGCAGCATTATTCACATTTCTTTTATGTAAGCACTAAGGCTTTCCATTTAGAAATATATGGGTGATTAAACAGCCTATTTAAATTAACCACATTATAGAACCTTAAAGCTGTTAAATTCACTCACATGTGAAGGAGCAATAATGGCAGAATCATAAATTAATTGTAACTAGATGTATAAACTAGCTATAGCATGTTTTGGAAAAAGATTTTGGGGAAAATTTAAATATACATTTTGATGTAAATATACTTAAACAAGCATCCACACCTGTATGTTTTCAAATGAGAGGGCAGGAGCCAATGTGCAGCCACACAAGCGACGTACAAACTGTCACTTAGTCGCCTAAAATATTGGACAAAATAATGTCTGAGAGGAAGTTAAGTGGTTTCCGCTAATTCATAAGGCATGGCTCATTAGCACAGTTATAGCTTTTATCTCACCATTTTGATTGTATGCGCTGAACAATTTACATCACATTTAAAATGTCCCTTAATAATAAACATATCACATACATTACAACGAACTTTAAACACGATAACAGGGATTTATAGAATATAAAATAATGGTTTTAAGCTGGCATTAATGGCAGCACTTTTTTGTGAAATTAACAAAAAATAAATATTAAAAGTGACGAATGTTTGAACAAAACGTTTCGTATGAAATGACAGCACTGCATTGTTTAAGCAATCATAACTCTTTATGTATATATTGAACATCTCTGTCGCCTACAAAATTATGTTCTTATACAACTAAACTGTATTCTCAATTACGTCACATTTTTAAACGTAAATAAAAAAAATAAAAAACGCTAGAAAACTACTTGGTTGGATTTGTAAAATTTAAACATGGTTTCGGCTTAAAATGGCTATGAAAGTGAAATATAACATAACAAAAAAGCTTGAAAAAAAAGCACTCGGGAGCTGAGCAGACATCTCCTAGGTGGAAGCTCGGTGCTTTTTAAAAAGAACTTAACATACCCTTGAAAGGACGCCAGTGCTCACCGATTACTAACCGACTTCTCAAGTAGAGACGGAGATTTGAGAAAGAATCTCGTGGGAAACAGTGATGCAACGGGCTGGAAATGAAGAAGACAAAGGACTTCTCTCTCTCTCTCTCTCTCTCTCTCTCTTTCTCTCTCTCTCTCTCTCTCTCGCTCTCTTTCTACCAGTCTGTCAGCTGGAAAATGAACAGCTCTCTGAAGACTCACCGTGCCATTAAAGTTGACTTTTCGAGGAAAAGAAAACCAACTTAGATTTAAAAGTGTAGCCACATCATGAAAGACAAAAAGCATCTTCTTTCCTCACTTTTTAACCTCACTTCGGGACTTCGGGGCAATAAAACTGTGGACAGGAATCTCGGGATACTCATAGGCTGTATATAAGAAGTAGACGTGGTCATCGTGACATCACCGTTTGGTTTGTGGCCTGAGGTTTTGAAGCCTCGGGTTCAGCGATTTGGCCGTCGCCATCTTGACTTTTTGCAACCAATGAACGGAAATGACCATATATTGTGTGAGGAGGAGTGAGGTAGAGATGCCATATATGGCTCTGGTAGGAAATACAACCAGAGGAGTCGCCCCCTGGTGGTCAGGAGAGAGAATGCAGCTTTAACACATGAAGCTTTGACTTCTATACAACCAGAGGAGTCGCCCCCTGGTGGTCAGGAGAGAGAATGCAGCTTTAACACATGAAGCTTTGACTTCTATACAACCAGAGGAGTGCCCCTGGTGGTCAGGAGAGAATGCAGCTTTAAACATGAAGCTTTGACTTCTATACAACCAGAGGAGTCGCCCCCTGGTGGTCAGGAGAGAGAATGCAGCTTTAACACATGAAGCTTTGACTTCTATACAACCAGAGGAGTCGCCCGCTATTGTTTATTTAGGGTGATAGCTTTTTCAAATAAATAATATTTCGAGAGACTTATCTAAACGGGAAAGTTACAGTTTAATAGAGATCTAGTTCTGATAATTGAGGTACTGAATGCGTATTCATTCATAAAGTACACCTACAGATTGTCAGCTGTTGATAGTGAGTTCTCGTTGACCTCTCTGTTTTACCCACACTGCAAATAGGTGCAGCCTCGTCTCTGTGCCTCCATCCGTCCCGTATGACCACAAGGCCCCTGGCTTGAATTCATTTCCTGACGATAACAACCTTCAAATAGCAGCTAAAACAACAGGTTTTTCAGTTTTACAGCAGAAAAAAACCAACAAAAAAATAATTTTAGTCTTAAAAAAATAAAGCTGAGGGGGAAAATGAATATTTTCAAAAGATTTCAAATTTACTGCAACATTTTTTTTTATGCTGAATTAATTATCCATGGGATGTTTATTTTTTGGGGGGATTGCCTTGAGGTTATTGGAAGGCGACTGCTTTTTATCAGCAGCTACACTCTGTTATTGTGAACTCATTGTGTTCAATCTTACTGCCACTGAGCCCGTCCTGTCAACTCTCCAGTAGTTTATATTCATTTTATTTTTCTTCTCTATGTGACTTATATTACTACCTCCACCATTTTGGTACTAATGGCACTCATCTGGAACTTTGTCTGCAAAAGGATGACACAATTGATCAGATATCAGCATATTGTGTAAACGTATCTCTGCAGCAATGGGCCTTGTGCGAGAACGCATGCTTAACCCAAACCAGCTCCGACGGGGACTCAGTCAAGTTATTTACGTTTGACAATGACTTCACTAAAGAGCACTTTTCATTGTTTGTGTCCACCATTCCAGTGTTGCTGTAATATCTGCCTCACCGTTGGCTGTTCAGGCTCCTACAGCCACGTCAGAGCCGGATTAAACCCTCTGATCCCGAAACTGTTTTGGGGCATTTTTTGGCTCCTGTCACATTTTTCTCTCTGTGGCCCTGATTTTCACTTCAATATAAAAGTCCCACAGCTCGATGGAAACAGCACGACCACGGCTAGAATTAGGTAGAACTAGGGAGAAAAATATATATTGAGCAATATAAAACAGTTACAATGCCATAAATCATAAACTAAAAATATTTTCCAAAGATTGACAAACAATGGAATCTATATATACAACTTGTTTCCACAAGTGTTACCAGTTGGAAAAAAGGAGGCTTCACATGCTCTACATAATGAGCTATTCACATTTGTACAACCTCTACTTCCCTCCTTTCCTCTCCTCTCCTCTCCTCTCCTCTCCTCTCCTCTCCTCTCCTCTCCTTTCCTCCCCTCTCCTCTCAGCAGTCTGAAGTTCATTCAAAGATTTACAGGTGAGTCGATCATGGCTTCATAGAAGCGCTGAGGGGCTCAGAATTTCTAGATCACAGGATCTAGTTAAACCAAACGGTTTATTTGGGGCAAGATTTTAAATGAGACCTGTAGAATAATGTTTTTAATGAAATAATTACTTTGTATGTAAAAAAAATATTCTGACTGAAGCATTCATCACAGATGATGTGTTCAAAAACGGATGAAAATCTGACGATACTGATGGTTTTTCCAGTTTCTGTCTAAGAAAAACAATATAGTTTTCACGATCGGTTAAAGAAAACATGCTTTTCAATCCCGAGGGCGGGTTTGGGGTTCAGAGGTTTGGGCCCTGTGGAGTTTACTTGTTAACACACAAAGGTTCTGTCTCCATCCAGTGTTGCTCAGCAGAACTCATGGTGTGGATCCTTGAGGTCTGACAAAGGTGTCGAGGGCTTTTTTTCTTCCTCGTGGAACATTTGCAAAGTCGTTTTTTCCCAGTATTTCAAATCCAGCATCGTTAACGGCCATGCTTACCAGCTTGCAGACTTGCTTCTGTTGGATCTTCCTTGGAATAATAAGCACAATAAACACAACGGGGACGGGGAGAGAAAAACCGCTCCAGAGGGCAACAAGAGGTGTAAACTGCACAAGGATCCTGTAAGCTACCACTAAAGCTAACCCATTATTTCCTATGGCTGCTGCTTCAGGTTTAAAGGATTTTGTTGGAGAAGCACAAGGCGGTTTGTATTACGAGGCCGACACAGGAAACACAACGTGTCGTCTTGTCACTGAAGTTGGTGCTGACCGCAATCGGTCGTCGGAAACGCGTCTTCGTTTGGCCGCACTGCCAACGCAACCTGCTGCTCAGCGAGTGTTTCCTGTAGTAGCCAATGTGTCGTTGCCACGGCGACCAAAAGTGTCGTGGACTCCACAAGGACTGCAATCTTAAGGCTCATGAGCGTGTGTCTATCTTTAAGGCCTAAACCGCATGTTGAATGCACAAATCACTTGCAAATAAAAACAGTTTTAAAACCTGTGATGTCGTCATCTTGTGGTCTCCAGCTTTTGTTGTCGCACTGCTACTTTTAAACTGCAGGTTACACAAACAAATACTTTTTCCTCTTCATGCAACCAAAAGGACCTGGCCCTTTAAGTCAGAAACTCCACCCTTTAACTCACCACCAGGTTTGTTAAGCTACTGCAACTAGCATCTTTAAGTACAGTGAAAAGTGCCATATAAAACCTAATATTATTATGAATTCATGTAACCATATCAGCATGGTTTTATCCGCCATTTTGTTTACTTTCCTTGGATCAGATCACATCTTTATAACAAGTATGTTATTTTTGGAATTTGTAGGTGAACAGAAATATGTACGACGAACACGTGAATCACAATAATTATGGTTCAATCATCCATAAAATCTGTTGTATTTGTTCAACATTTAGTGAGTTTATTTAACAAGCCAAACCTGTGTTGTGGAATCACCCTTCTTTGTCCCGTTATGTAAAATGACCCAGTTATTCTGCAGTTGTCTTGAGCATCGCTGAGGATTCTCGGGGCCCACAATAGGTTTGGTTGGCAGGGGTGTATGTGAGAGCAACAGAAGTGACAATGAGGAAATGACTGACAATAGGCAGATAAAGTGTGGGTGTCTGTGAGAAACACACAAACACACTAAAAAGAGAGGTTGAGAGAGGAGGAGTGTGATTGATGGTCTGTCTCTCAGGGCTCAGCTTAAGAGGAGGGAGGGGTGCTTCAGCCACAGGAGCGTGTAATAACTGCTGAGGAATTTCAATGGCCCCAAAGATCTCTCCAGGATCCCCTCTCCAAATGAAAACACATAAAGTACAAAAATACAGTGAATAACAACAGTGTATAATTGAATCAAAAAGATGATGAAATGGGTAAATATATATATATTTTTAAAATATGACTCCAAAATCAAACACAATAAAATAAAATATGTTTTATTGGTAAAAAAAAAAAAAAACAGAACGACCAAGAACAAAAAAATATAATAATTAACAACATTATATAATAGAATGAAATAGATAGTGAGATTGGTAAATAAACTAACTTTACTGCAAAACCAAAAATATTAAATAAAATATATTCTATTGGTAAAAAAAAAAGAAAACAGAGCCACTCTTAAAAAAATGACAAAAAAAAAAAAAGTCAATAACAACATAATAGAATACAATGGATAATGAAATAGAAAAAAATCTTTTTTTTTACTAAAAGATTTACTGCAAAATCAAAACCCCAAAAATATTAAATACAATACAGTTATAAAAAATAAATAAAAAACAGAACCCCTTTCTTAAAAATGAGGGGAAAAAATAACATGTAATAGAATAAAATAGATAATTAAATGGGTAAATACAATAATAAAACAATATATATATATATATATATATATATATATATATATATATATATATATAGTGGCAAAGTGGCCACCATATGTGGGTGTGTGGTGTAATTAACTAGAACCTAGTGTGCACTTTACACCACTGGATGGTGGTGACCATCATAAAATGGTCAAATAAATCCTTCTGGTTTACTCGTGTCACACATTTCAGGAATCGGGGGCAATTCTTTTCACATGTTGGGAAGAATTCCTCCCTGAAGCGTCTGTCGTCCTGACCTTGTGTTTGGAAAGCGTCACCACGGTGACGGCTCAGCCTCTCCTCTCTGGGCAGCCAGGTCTGTGTGTGCCTGCCCTCCTCTGTTATCACCCCATGGTCACTCAGTCCGTACGTCAGGGTTCTCATCGGTCACGGTGGTTATGGTCTGCCAGTGTCTCCCAGCCCACTGCGGGAGGGTTTCCACTGGGAGGAACCTAACGTGGCTGTGTGAATCCCACAGAGATGGATCTCTGAGAGCGAAATGGGTGTGATGTCGTAGAGATGGAGAAACATAATTAGAGAATGAATCTATAATGCAACATTACTCCTCAAGGCTGTTTGCCAGAATGATTTCTGCAGTCTGTGAAATGATGTTTGTAAGAGAGTGGATTAACCCTCAATAGACCAGAAAACCTCTTTTTTTATACTTTTCTGGTGGACATTGTTTTTGCACTTTTTATACACCAAAAGGTTCATATGGTATTCAGAAACCTGAGGTGTAACAGTGTCATTGATTTTTTTTTCCCCACCAAAGTATGTGGGTAAAAATGACAATGTGTTTCATATTTTTGCATCACTGATGCTGTAAAATAAGAATAAGCTTCTGTTTGTTATCTGACTGTCACGCTGACGTGAGGGTGCAGATGTGGTGCGTCGCGTTCACTGAGGAGCGGAGCTGTCGTCGACTCCGAAGGGTTTCTGATGACACTAATTCTAAAAAGAAAAAAAGAATAAAAAAAAAAAAAGACTTTCAATTCTAAGCAATTCTCGACGAGGATTATTTTTCGTCACAAGTGATCCGTCAGATATTTTAGTGTTAAAATAACCCAAATCAGAAATTTGATTAGTGCATTGAAAATGATGTTTGTCCTCCGGGATGTGTTCCACTAGAGAGCTGAAGTATGAAGGGAGAGAAACACAATGTCAAGTGCATTAAAGGATTACAATATCAAATTCTTAACTCTCCCATTGTACCCTTAATGTGAAGCACAATCTGAACTCTGGTTCTGAATACTAGAAAATCATAATTAACACCGTGAATGGCCGGAGCAAAAGAATCGAGGCCTTGTTTGAGGAGTGAAGTACCAGCTGTGATCGACTGAGCATATTAATTCCTACAGAAGACAGCATTTCAGATGAGTTCACGGGGTTTGGGATGATGAAATGATTTGTCAAAATAAAAAATGACTGCAACAATTTTGATCACCAAGCAAGCAAAAATGCCAAAAGTGCAAAGGTTTAGGTGTCTGGAATGTGGATAGTGGCTGGTTTTCTCACTGTTCTAAGACAGGAAACCCTTTTTCAAGTGTTGCTCAGACAAAACAACCAATTTAAACACAACCACAATAACAGAACAAATGAAACCTCTCACTTTGTTCTGTTTTGATTCTCTATATTATCCCTTTTCTCTGTCCCTCTGTTTGTTTCTCACCATCTTTCCTCGGGGGGGGGGGGATTAGTTCATGTCACACTTGAAAGTTGATGATACCGCTAATGAGAAGGCCCGGCTGCCTTTCAGCCACCGCACACTTTGCAGGGAGACACGGAGAACCGCTGCAGGAGTTTCATTAGCTGAATATCCCGACACCTGCTCCCTATCGATCCACGTCCACACTCAGCTCACTTCTTTGTGGAGAGAGAACAGAAGTAACCCCAAAAACAACAGCTCACATTTGGAAAAAAAAAGAAAAGAAATGCACCGCATGTATTTTTAAGAACAGATGGAACATGACTAGTGTGGCGTCGCTGCTCTCTGGCTCGGGGAGACGCATTAGTCGTGACACTCCCCGAGGCTGGTGTCTCCGTTTTCACCGTTTCTTCGTCTCCCGCGTGGAACGCAGCACTTCTGAGCCGCGGAGCCTCACACGAATGCAACCGCTGCTTGTCTTTGAATGTACGGGATCGTCTTAGCGGGCGGTTTCTTCAGCAACGATTGTTCGCTACCATTTCCGCAAAAGAATGAAAGAGGAGATGGCTTTATGGTTGGCATGAGAGGAAAAACAATTAGAAATATGATATTCTTTTATTCTACTGCAGAAAATAAATGTATCTGTGGGCTGAAACACAAGACAGACGCTACAGATGGAATCACCTAAATCCACCACCACATTTAACATGGAAAACATAATTCAAATGCAAAATATAGCCCCAAATGCATGACATAATAATGGAATAATCTACTGTTAATCATCTGGAGCCTGTTTGGTTATTTCGATATCCAGGGACTTCATGCAAGCCGAAATTCTCGGGGACATGACGGCCCTTCCTCACAAAGAAAAGTAGAAAATAATGATGCAATATCCTGCAAGTATCTAAGGAATATCCAAATGTAAATTAGGGTGAATACTGTATATGTATTTTCGAGATCTTCATATCTGTGCTGTTCTGGTGATTGAAAATGACACTCGTTTGTTCACTCACTTCATCAGTTTCCACTTTTCCTGAGAAAGAGTTTAAGATTAGGATCTCTAATGGAATTCAGTGTTTTTCCATAAAGATAAAACCTAACGTTCACATATCCACGTTGAAGGACTAAGCAACCGCATTGGGGGGTGGCTACTGACATTGGCTGACACTCGCCAAGCGTCCGGCAAAGCAGACGTTTTCTTTTTTCAAAATAAACTTCACAGGAGATTCAGCTCAGGTTTAGGCAACAAAACTACTTAGTTGAGTTTAGGAAAAGATCGTCATTTGATTTAAAATAACCACTGAAGTGCCGCAAGCGCTGACTTCTCGTTTTGCAAAGATTTCCCGGGATCTGTACGAATGACTGCGTTTCATTTTCCATAGCCGTTGCTACGAATTCTGATGAGACCAGCCTGAACTAATTTCATTTTAATATTCACACGCTGGAAAAAAGGGTCGATACTCTTATTTCCAGCTACACACTGTTAAGTAACTGTGAAGTGACATGAGGAAACACGAGACAGGGAACCTTCAAAGTAAAACAGGAAACCCACACTGTGACAGTTAAGTTGTATAAATACAGATTCCATCCTGCAATTCATTGGAAGAAACCAATACCAAAGGGAAAAGGGGTGTGTCTTTCTGAGGTTTGATCTACGACATTATTAGATGAATATTTTTCTTTGCTATTATACAAGATTATGGTAATAAATTTGTTATAAATATGAAACAAAATTCCAGACAGACGTCTCTGTTGATACCTGACATTTGTATTAATATATATTCTTTGCTTGATTTTATCAGTGAGGCTTTACTAACGTTGCCTTGAGCTAAATGCTAACATCAGCATGCTAACATGCCCAACAACGACAATGCTAACATGTTGGGTGTCCTGCAGGTATAACGTTCACCACGTTCAACCTCTCAGTTTAGCATGTTAGCATGCTAACATTAGGAAATGATGGCGAGTGTCTTTAGTTTTGTAGGTGTTTGGTTGTGAACCGGCGCCAGATGAAAACATCAGAGGGTCATCGAAGCTGTTGCAATAATTCATCCTGAGGGGAACATGAATGTCTGAACCACATTTCCTCACAACACATCCAATAGTTTTTGAGACATTTAACCAAAAAGCCCAAAACGTCAAGAGGGGATTCATCCTCCCAAGACCGTGGAGTTATTTTAGTCTGGACCGAAGACTTGGACCGAGTTGCTAAACCGCTAGCATGGCTCTAACTGAGGAAAGAAAGGCTGAGTCAGTAGGAGAGCTGAGGGGGAGACAGGAGGACGAAGTAGGAACGTTATCTGCCACGGTTTGGTCAAACTGCCCTTCCGAGGAAGACTCAACCTCCACAGGCAGCACTAATTGCACCAAACAGCTTTTATGATTTGAAGAAGTAATTCACATCGCCGCTTCTCCACTTCATCCAATTCACCCCGAGAGACAGCGGCGTGACGCGTGCGTTCCCTTCTCCACTTAGGTTATTGGGTTTCTTGCAAATCTGCCGATCCAGAAATTAGCTTTTTTTTTATTTTTATTCACCCACTGTGCTCATTTTCAGATACGGTTCATAACAGCTGGAGCTAAATACCTGCAAGTGAAGTTTAAAAGGCATAACAGCTCCAGCTAAATGTCTGAAATGTAAATTTAACTGTCACAGGAGAGTGGACCAGAAAGACCTGATAAAACCAGCAGGCAGAACCACACTCAATATTACATTATTTAAAATGAGACTGTATATATGAAGTGGTAAGAGTGACAGTAACATCACCCATTGGTTTGTGGATTGCCGTTATGAAGCCCTGAGTTCATCATGTTGGCCGACTTTTGATGGAACCAGAAGTGACAGGAGAGGGCGGAGCTAAGTACAACCGAACGCTGAATAAGACATTTGTTGGCGGTAATGTATTTAACCTTTGTGAACGGAAAACACAGTGAAAAGGTTTCAGATCTTTGACGAAAACATGGGCAACTCCCAGACCAGACAACGCCACTGCAGCAACCTGTCAATCAGCTTGTAGCCCCGCCCTAAAGCATCCCCTGCTTTATGGTCTGTTTGACTCTAAATGGACCATAATTTACTAAATGAACATCATGCTGTATTGAAGAAGACTTTAAACTAGAGATTGAGACATAAACTCATGTTTACAATGTTTACTGAGGGAATAAATCAAGAGAGAAGTAGAGTCATTTTCTATAGACTTCAATACAATCTGACTCCTTGAAACCCCCTGCTGGCTATACAGAATGCAAGTTAAAGGCACTTTTGTTATTGTATATATGTACAATATAAATGTTTTTAAAATGAAGAACTGTGTGCAAGAGTCTGTGCATAGTATAGTGTAATTGTTCCACAATAAAAGTGATGAAAACACACATCAGCAGCAGTAACTTAGCAGGACTCAGATAGAAGGTCTCAGCTGGGCGCCCCAAGTAGTAACTAAGTAGTATCTACGTCATGAGTCTGACCCCACCGGGTCACCAGGTGGTCCATCACTTTGAAGACGGCTTGCTGTCGGCCTGAATTATTCTCCACGCAAAAGAATGTAGTGTCGACGGCAGCAAAAAGCTTAACACTGTGAGCATATGAAATAACGATCTCTATAAATACATACTGCGCGTGACCTTGTGTACCGTTATCGTCTCCACCCCCACGAAGCGCACACTTTCATGAGTACAAACGCACCCCCGACCCAACACCCGTCACGTAGGCATCGCATTGTCTGTGAAATGTACACCCACACGCACAAACACACCAACACATCAACACATCAACACACAAACACATCAACACACCAACACATCAACACACCAACACATCAACACACAAACACATCAACACACCAACACATCAACACACCAACACATCAACACACCAAACACATCAACACACAACCATCAACACACCAACACATCAACACACCAACACATCAACACACAAACACATCAACACATCAACACACAAACACATCAACACACCAACACATCAACACACAAACACATCAACACACAAACACATCAACACACAAACACATCAACACACAAACACATCAACACACAAAGTCACTTATCGCACAGAGGTTGAATAAACAGATTATGTCCGCCCACACACACACACACACACACATACACATGAAACACACACACACACACACACATACACATGAAACACACACACACACACAGACTCATGAAACACACATGCTACCTGTTTAAAAAACCCACATCTGCTGGTGTCATAATAGAAATCAAAAGACAGATATGCTGGCAAATGGATGTCCGTGGGTGGGTGGGGGTGTGGGTGGGGGTGTAGGGCTTCCTGAAGCATGATGGGATTTCAGCTAACAGACTCGAGCAGCCACTCACAGATCTATAAGCTTAATGGTTGAATCACAGCAGCCATTAAACGATCGCCCGCTAATACGCACTATTTAATCAGAGATACTGCACAGCACCACAGTGGGGAGTCCATTTTCATTTCATAAACCTTTGAAAAGCTTCTCGATTGTCATTTACTTCCCTACCTCTCTTCTTTTATGGCCGCATAAGCTGAGGTTGAGTGTTTTATGAAGATGTACGAGCGTCATAAAAATTGCGTTGAGGTTTTTCGTCATCACTCTTTTATTGCCTTTCATGATTGTAATGGTTTCTGGTGAGACACCGCCGTGATGGTGTCAATAAAATAGACATTAGTCACGTCAACATCAAGCGTCCCCGCTGTGCAAATGTGCAAACACACATGCACACGACCCTCGCAGGGGAGTGGCAGCCATCATGCTTTTCTCTTCTCATTTTCTGTCTATTACATTTATAAACTGCACTTCAAATATTAATACGCAGCAACCCAAGTACGCTCTCGAAGGGGGCAAATGATGTTGAATTTATGTGTCAGTGCAGGTCTAAACTCCTTGTGCCCGCGATGAGCCCAAGTTATTTTATATTCAGTTAGACATGTCATGCTACATCTATAAGTGCACAACACTTCCCTCCCTTCTAGACTCAATGGAAAATGGATTCTGGTCACACACGTGCACATGAACTCTATAATATTCCTGCAGACATAACATAGTTTATTCCAGAGGAACTATGGTTTAGAAGTTTACCTAAAAATCACCTACAAAGATGCATAATGTTAATCACTGTTGGATTCAATTGTGTCAGAATGTTTGATTAATGAATGTAGATGGTTTGTCTAAAATGAAGCGCTGTGCAACAACTGGAGACAGCAGATGGCTAAAGGTGTGTAATTAAACAGCAGCTGAGAGAGCGAGTGTGTGTGTGTGTGTGTGTGTGTGTGTGTGTGTGTGTGTGTGTGTGTGTGTGTGTGTGTGTGTGGTTCGGGTAAGTCTAAAGGAAATGCATGGAAGTCAATGTAATGTCCTCTGTAGTGACGGAAACACTGAAGACACAATGTGTGTGTCTGTGTGTGTGTAAGTGTGTGTGTCGGATGGTCACATGGACTGCTGTCAACCTTTTCCTTCTGACCCCCCCGCAACAAAAATACAAAATGAATTGATCTGAAATTAATCTTAATATGTTGCATTTTTAATTCATCAATTAATCATCGTCAAACTAACCGATACCTTGGTGTAATTACCGTAAACAAGTGAAACCAACGCTGAATGATTGATAGCTTCTGTCTCGCACCACTGGGGCTGTCAGCGTGTACTGTGTCTTTAAATCTGGACCATATTTGAGACATGTCCTGTCTCCTTGATGCAATTCTCTTTAAAACGACTCGACAAACAACAGCAACCGAAAAATAGCATTCGTGCTGTTAAATGGTATAACTTTAATAATGTATTATTGACAAAGTCAAGGGCCTCCTTTGAGTGCAGACAAGTTTAAAGGCAGATTTAAATATTTTCCATCATGGCTTGACATAATGGAAAATCTCTTCAACTGACAGTTGATAGTTTTTTTCTATATTGCAGAGTGAAAGAAACTTAATATTTTTGCAAAAAGCTCCGATGCTCGAAAATATCTACATAAACATTTTGTCAAAGAGATGTGTAGTTGTCTGATGATGACTGATTTACAAAATGACTCATTTAGAGTTAGCGCTGCGAAATGCACTGTGGAAAACATCTTCCTCCAGATTGCTTTCCATCAAATTCTGACCCACTTGTCATTATTTGGTTTCATGAAAAAATTCAGCGAAAACATCAATTTCAGGTTTACTTTGTTGAAAAAAAGATATTGAGGAAATGCCATTCTCTACCAAACAATGCTTCTTTATTCTCCTTTAGATGTGTTTAACAGGAGATGGTGTGTGTGTTTTCCCCAACAAACAATCTGAAAATATCATTCGTCAATTAAAATCATGAAGATCTTAATGTTGTGCTGAAAGCTTCACAGAACCACAGTGCTTATTTATTAAAAACTTAGAAAGAAACAGCTGCTTAGCAAGCAGACATTTGCATATAAAAAAACAACTTGATTGATTAACCATTGAAAACGTTTGTCTTGTTGTTTATCGCTTTACAGCTGACAAAAAAAGTGTATGTGTTCTACAAAAAATAAGTGTTACAAATTTTACTCCCCCCTCTCCCAGACCAACGAGAGCAGCTTTGTGTATTGTTTGCAGGACCGCCTGCTTAACGTTGTGAGTAAAACTACTTCAGAATAAAGGTCAGAATAAATATCATGGTTTATGTTAAAATTATAGCGTAATAATGAAGCACTGTAACATGACTACCGTAAATAAACAACAACCACGTAACCACATTACAAGCGTAGCAATGTCAAGGGAAACGTTCCGTAAAACGTTCTGTAAAACTTTGAGTCCGTAAAAAGACGCTACGTATATCGAGGTAACGTAAAACATTGTACGTAAAACGGTCTTATGCAAGACGACTTAACGCGAGATGTTACGTAAGGCGACGTTACATAATACGTAGCTACTTCAAAAGACGAAGCAACGTAACACCAAGCTACGTAAAACGACATTACGTAAAACGACATTACGTAAAACGACATTACGTAAAACGACATTACGTAAAATGACGTCCCGTAAAACAACGTTCAGCCATCATTCACTTTTGGTTTCGCACGGGACACGGACAGAGGTCTCCCGGGTGAAAGCTCAGTTAACGTTGATATACCACGTCACTTTCTCTGACCGAAAGCAAAAGAATGTTCACATCCAGCGTATCCAACGGCAACATGTATCACTGGCAACATTTATCACTGGCAACATGGCTGGATCAGAAACCAATAAGACGTGCTGCCTATAGCCCCAGACAGTTGGCTCATTTAACGTTTTGTTTTCCTGCATCTGTTCGTCTGTGCACCGTTTTCCTCTGAACATCTATCCTGTGCCCCCCCTACTACAGACACACACACACACACACACACACACACACACACACACACACACACGCGCGCGCGCAAGCAGATTTATAGTCATGGCTGACACAGCCTGAAGCTGTATCCAGGTTTTCTATTCTTTCCATTTTTAAAATCACTAACTTGGGTATTCAGAATTTGGCTCACCTACAGGTGCAACTTGAACAGCATGATCCCCTCCCCTCCCCTCCCCTCCCCTCCCCTCCCCTCCCCACCCCACCCCTCTCCTCCTCCTTCCTCCATTGCATTTGTTTCATAAAGCTTGTGGATTTAGTTAAATTGTGATGAGGTCTGAGAACAAGGAAGAATTCCTTTCATAAAACATTAACAGTTGATGTTAAGTTAATCTTCCCTGCAGACACCTCAAGCAAACAGATGGAGGAACGCTGCTGGCGGTGTGTGTTTGGACTGCTGCCCCCTGTGTGTGTGTGTGTGTGTGTGTGTGTGTGTGTGTGTGTGTGTGTGTGTGTGTGTGTGTGTTATAGTTTGGTTGTGCTGTAGCTACTGTAAGTCACATGTAGTCATGATGTCAGCCTTGCCTAAATATGGACTTCCAGATTATTTTCTTTTATTGGATAATAATGGAAGTATGGGGATACGAGCGCATTAAAAGTGTGAACGTTGAGTTTGAGCCCATCGGTAATTATATTACTCAAAACAAACATAATATATTCTGTATCTATACTTAAATGTCTCGTGGTATTTTCCTTCTGTCCGTTCCTTTCGTGTGTTCCCGCCCAGTGCAGTGAGCATGTTGGAGGAGAGCCACAGGAAGGCGGCAACATACATGGGATCGGATACAAGCCTTAATCCACCGTATTCATGGTTGAATATTTCTCTCTGCTCCACTATTCTCCTGATGGGAAAAAACTAAAACGTAAAAAAAAAGAAGTGGGGCAATTTCACCAATTGTATCACACCTGCGGTAGTCCAACAGTGCCAGAGCAGCTGTCATTATGCACGCCGTACCAAAACAAGGAAAGTTTCCTTCCAAATAGAGAGCAAATTTGAAGCAAATCTCCAGAAATGTTGTTTTGGTTTGTTTGTGTGAATATGAGCTCATTGGTTGATGGAGAGGAATATTTCCAGTCGAGTCGAAGTGCAAACTATGGAAAGCAAGATGGAAATATGACACTTCTGTTCCTCGACACACCACCTTTTCCACTTCAGCCAAGTGATTGTTTTGGTTCCCAGTGATTCCACTCAGTAGAAGTCAAACTGAAAATACACACAAGAAGCGGTGGATGGAAATGTCTGTATTATTATGTTTACATTACTGTCCGCTTATTTCAACATAAAGAGAGAACGCTCCATCCGGGCGGGTAATTCCCCCCTTTGCTGTTAGCTGATAGTCAAACTGTCGGAGCTACCATGGAACCCACACTGTCACTAACTGCACTCCTTGAAGAAGTATTACGTAATGTCTGTGTCTGAAGGACATATCTAGGTTGTCAAACTGTTTCAGCAGTGAAAACAGGTTGAAAAGATAAAGATAGAAGCTAAAGCTACAGATCAGTGTGAACAAACAAACACGTCGCCTGGAGATCCAAACACAAGACCATGAACTAAAGGAACAACAGTGTTCCTGTAAAGCCGGGTCAGATATTTACTGTTACAATCATTATAAAGCTAAAGCAGTATGTGTAGACATTTGAATATCTTCAGTAGCTAGCGTAGCATAAACGTGCTAACACTGGTTAATGATGAGCTAACGTACTCTGCTAATGTTAGCTCCACAGGTTTTTATGTATTAACGTAACGTTTTAAAACGTTTTTCTCCTTCCAACGTCTCCGGGTAACGATCACTGTTACACAACGTTTAACCACCACGAGCTCCAGACCCACTAAAGCAGCCTGAAGGTGGAGAACATCTGGAACCAGTGATGAGAGTCTGTGGAGCAGAGACGCTGGTTGGAGCTGGACGATGCTGCGCTGTGATTGGCCAGTGTTCAAAGAGCGGAGCTCAGCAAAGGGTCAAATCAATTAACTTCAATCAAGTTAGAAACTTCAAACACACGAACATCAGCTGTGACACCGAGCGATCGATCCAACAGCTGCTGCTGGGAAAACATCAGGAGACGAGCAGGTTTCAGTCTGGCTGATGA
The DNA here is from genome assembly GCA_016806645.1 of Ophiodon elongatus. Classification (NCBI taxonomy): domain Eukaryota; kingdom Metazoa; phylum Chordata; class Actinopteri; order Perciformes; family Hexagrammidae; genus Ophiodon; species Ophiodon elongatus. Next base: position 25,014 of record JACSYO010000529.1, read on the forward strand.
CGAGGTGGGGGGGGGTCACAATCAGGTGAACAAGAAAAGAAGAGAAAGACAGTTAGGTTTATGATTTTGGGGAATTGAAAAAAAAAAATCATTAAGACTTTATGGGGATTGGAATTGCACCCAGGAGAGTGGAACAGCAAGAGAAAATGAAATAATCAGTGTCACATGGCATTTCAATAAATCACAAATTTTGCAGTATTATTGTGGTTTTGTTTTCAAAGGCAGAGGGAGAAAACAATTAAGGAAACTAATGTATTGACTGTAAATTGCAGAGGCTCCTGGAGGATCAACTTATGGTCTCAGAATCAGTAACAGTTTATTGCAAAGTACGTTACACATTCAAGGAATTTGGCTTGGTGATTTGTGCGACAAGAGTAAAAGACATAATTTAACAATAGAAAATGTGAAAATGTACAATAACATATGGTAAACAAACGAAGAAATGCATAGAGTGTGTGCACAGATGCACATGCAGGGTGCTGATGAAACGTGCAACAGGTTACTGCTCAGCTGGAGGATGGGGAAGAATGAAGAGCAGCAGAAACGGTGACACGCTCGACTCGGGTCTGCAGAGCACTGAAGCCCCGCCCCTTCTGCCGCACAGAGCGCGGCCTCGTTGTTTATTCAAAGTTTATTTAAAATGAACGTGCACAAACTTCGACACTGCATGTCTTTGGGTCCCCGGCAACACGCCCACCAAGTGTGAAGTAGAACGCATGAACGGTTCTCTAGATATGTGAAGAACACACACACACACACACACACACACACACACACACACACACACACATGCAGAGATTCCTTGCTTTATAGTTAAATAATTATTTTACTTTAAAACAAGGTGCTTATTTCAACATGTATTTATTCACATGTAGCAGGCATGGGTAATATATATATATATATATGTACATATATATATTTTAATTACCATTTGTATTGATTTATTTTGTATGTGTGGAGGCGTCTACTATGACTTAAAATCATTATTTTTGCTGTTTCCCTTTCAAGGAGAGGTGAAGAAGCAAGACAAAGCCTCCTTGCCCAGTAATACTAGTACCAGTACTACACTGCCAGTGAGTTCACCCCCCCCCCCCCCACACCCCTCAACCACCACCACCACCACCACCACACACACGTTTGAGGGCAAAACAACTGGAACTCCGGCAGGAAATGAAGGCATAGATCAAAAAGCTGGTCCACTGTGGCAGCGCTGCAGACATCTCATTTGGGTTAACAGAAACCGCAATATGGTTCAGTAGCACCGCTAATGACTAGACTGATAGTGCCGAGTTTGATGGATGGGACCAAACTCGCGCTGATTGGATTGGTATGCAACAATGGCCTGGATTCCACTGGTGGGCCGAACGGAACAGGACTCGTATCCAGTGGGATCTCATTCCAGGTCTGTGATGCACTTTCTCCCCCGAAAAACCCAAATAACTGGGAATCTTTTGTGATGTTGTGGCTCACAGACGTACTGAAGCCGGAACAGACCGTACCTGCGTGTGGACATTATGTGTGTCGCTGCCGATGATTGAAATTAAGTGACAACCTAACGAGACTGCGGGCCTTTTCAAAACCCAAAGTTTGTTTGTCTGAATCAGGGAAATTATTCTTTTTTTTCACGGAAAACAGATTTTTGTGCACAAAATGCTACATGATAACGTTCAAAGATGTGTCTGGGACAGGAGCAAGAACCCCCCCCAAAAAGGTTCTAAAGAAGTTGGTTGTTCGTCATTGCTCGTCTAACTCAGAGCTGGATTCAGTCTCAGCATCTGGACCGGGATCAGGAACTAGTTTCCTAATCCTGAATGTGCCTGTTGTGGACGATCGCTGACGTTTAGATCATAAAATTAGCCGTGGTGTTGAATCTGTCGGAAATGGCAGTGACCTTAACACACAGACTGCATTAAATACCAACGTGGTCTCCGTGACGTCACCCGTAGGTGGGCCAAAAATGGAGAGGCAGGTCATTGGTGGAGCTGAGGCGAGTCATTGGTGGAGCTGAGGCAGGTCATTGGTGGAGCTGAGGCAGGTAATTGGTGGAGCTGAGGCGGGTCATTGGTGGAGCTGAGGCAGGTCATTGGTGGAGCTGAGGCGGGTCATTGGTGGAGCTGAGGCGGGTCATTGGTGGAGCTGAGGCGGGTCATTGGTGGAGCTCATGCAGGTCATTGGTGGAGCTGAGGCGGGTCATTGGTGGAGCTCATGCAGGTCATTGGTGGAGCTGAGGCGGGTCATTGGTGGAGCTCATGCAGGTCATTGGTGGAGCTGAGGCAGGTCATTGGTGGAGCTGAGGCAGGTTATTGGTGGAGCTGAGGCAGGTTATTGGTGGAGCTCATGCAGGTCATTGGTGGAGCTGAGGCGGGTCATTGGTGGAGCTGAGGCGGGCCTGGCGATGCAGCAGAGGAGACAGCGAGTGGTGAGACGGCACCCACCTGTCCCTCAAAGCGACCACGCCCTTAATTTTACATAACTTTGTAGCCTAATATAATTTAAAAGGTTGAGTTATGTACAAAGTCACCCTCCTGTTGTCATAGAGGGACAATAGCTGCAGAGATCAAACAACATGTTCTATGTACCAAACTGTAAACATGTGGAATTCTGTTGTAAAGTGGGCCGTTTTAACATGAAGGTCTATGGAGATTGACTCAATTCCAAGTGGCCATTTGAGGAACTGCAGGTTTTTGGGCACTTCACCGAAGGTTGCGACTTCCAGGAAGGAGTGGAGAAGCTACGAGGAAGGGGAAGCCCAAGACAGCTGCTCGGCTAAGTGGTGCAGTGTGAAATACAGGAAGTGCCCTATCTTATTAAAAGCTCTCATAAAACACCGCAGAGTGATTCATGTTTAGTTTTTGTTGTGTTTGTGAGGCAGCACACACAGACACTGGTCTTGAAGCTATGCAGATTTTATTTTTATTTTTTTTGAAGATATGCAGATTTTTTTTGCACTTTAATAAATAAAAAGGGGAGATCAGATTCATCTGTATCTGCTCGTATTAATTGATGAAACAGCCGCTGTGTGACGAGAGTCTTTGTGCCTTCACAGGGAATCGTAAGTCCAGTGAAGATTCCACACGGAGGTCTGTCAAGTCATCAAACTAGGCTGCATCTGCATTGCACTCACTCTCTGTATTCTCTTGAATATTATTTTTTTTTTAATTTTTTTTATTAGTGCCGATCAAGTACTTGATAGTTTGCAAAAATCTACTTCATATCAGTTTAAAATGTCTTTACTGATATGATTTTGAATGTGAACAGACTTCAACACACTGCACCATCTTCTGACTTCGGCGGTAGCTTAGCAACAGTTGCTGTACTCAGGAGAGTACTCTCTCTCTCTCTCTCTCTCACACACACACACACACACACACACACACACACACAGCTGTCCTCCTAGGTTTTCCATAGTGGCTGGCACAAACAGCATTACAGTAGTTTTGGCAGATGATAAAAAAAAGCTACATAGTCGTGTAGCTGTGAGGCTGTGAGGCAGGATTATAATGTTCTGCATCTCCACCGGCCTTTTTTATACAAGAGGCCAGTTAGTGTGAAGAGGCCTGTGGTGGAATGTCAATAAGTACATTTACTCAAGTACTTCCTTTTTATATCACCCAATATATATATACGTATATATAAGTACATATATACGTATATATATATATATATATATATACGTATATATATATATATATATATATATATATATATATATATCGAGGCAGTTCGGGAAATAGTCACGAGATTGAAATCCAGTGTTTCGTGTACATACATTTTCCTCTTTTATTTATCTATGTTTTCGTATCGCTCAGGTTGAAAACCCAAGCCCAAGGAAAGTCAATTAGGATAGTTTTTCGTGTTGAAAAAACATATTTAAACATATCTAAGTGGTATTAAATATTGAAAAAAAAAACAGTTGTGGTTGGTGAATAAAAATAAACACGGGACTTTCAACATCGAGACCCAAAGAGCTTTGTTTGTGGCGGCTTAGTTGACTAACTAACTACCTAACTAAGTGGGTTGTTTGTTGTGTTATGTCGTTCAACAGAAGAAAAAAAACCTGTTGCAGGACGAACGATAATTCCAGCTGAAATACATTAGGTTGAAAAACGTATTGTGCGACATAAAAAAAGAGAAGAAAGGTCAGTTTAAAGATTAAAATATGTGACTCTTTTTATTTTACAAACTGCTGTGAGACTTTGTTGACACTTCAGATGAGAATATTGTACTTTTCACTCCGCTACATTTACCTGACGGCTACAACTGTTACAATTTTACATTTAAAAAAAAATGAAAACCTCCTTACGACACATGCTCCACCGTTAAAGATTAACCAGAAGCTAGGTTTGCTTTCATAAGGGGCTTCAATAAAAACTGAAACAATAATTATATTCCAGAAGAACAGAATCTGCATTTAGCTCCCTTGCTGCAGCATTACATTTTGGTGCTGAAATGTAAAAATATCAAGTGATAATCACAAGATAATATAATATGTGTTAATGCTAAGCACACAGTCGTGCTGCTGCATGAGTAATGAAGCCCGGGATACTTCCTGCTGTTTGCCGCTGCAGCAGACAGACTCCATCTTTGTTTTCAAATAACAGCAAACGGACGCTTGAGGGATCTCCGCTGCCGGCTACTGCTGTCGCTGCATGATTATTTAAAGCTGTTTTGAAGTTGTTGTTTTTTTGTTTCTTTACCGCTGGATGCTCTTCACCACTGACGCTGTACAATATGACGTTAAACTTTCAGCGCTGTGTGCGAAGCCTTGAAGACGAAGATCCCAGCAGACGCGCGGCGGCCTCTTCATCTCCGCCCGCCGCGCGTTATGTTTTCTTTCCATCCGCATCACGTTGCGTGCTCTTGTTCGCGTGGCATGTGTGAAGTGTTTGGTGCATGAAGGTCTTTGTGTGTCGCTCGTCGGGTCACGCCGATATATATGAATCCTTTCATGTTCTCTTCCAACCCCCCCCCCCATCCCCCGCTCCTCACTTTTCTCCTCCTTTTTCTCCCACTGTGGCTCCTTCCTTTCTTCCTTCTTAAAGAACCTGCCCATCCTTTCTCTGCTCCTTCCTTCTCCCCTTTCCCTCTTTCAAACTTGCTTCCATCCTCAGCGTGTTTGGCTGAAGGTGCTTGCTGTCGGCCGTAGAGGGCAGTGCTCCCTGCTGATGAAACCTACCTCTCTCTCTCTCTCTCTCTCTCTCTCTCTCTCTCTCTCTCTGCCTTTCTGATTTTATCTCTTTTACCTACGCGTCCTTTGTTTGTCTTCCTCATCTGTCCACGCTTGTTCGCTCCTTTGTGCCCAACTCGATTCACTCCCCACTTTCATTTTCGTATTCTGTCTCCAGAGCCTCCGCCGCGCTGCCTGCAGCATGTGTTACGTGTGGCGTGTTGCCTCGCGTGGCGTGTTGCCTCGCGTGGCGTGTTGCCTCGTGTGGCGTGTTGCCTCGTGTACATCATCGTGTAAAAACATGCAGAACTTGCCTGAGAATCGTCATCATTTTTATTTATTTTATTTCCTTCAGTGTTAAGGTGATCCAGTGATATGTATCTGCGCGTCCACGGGGTGCGCTGCAAGCCGGAGATCATGGATAATTCAGAACACTGTGTGTGGAGACAATGTGCCAAAATGTAAACAAATGCAGGCTAACAGGGCTCAAGATGCAGCCCACGGCTAACTGAAGCCCTGTTCCCACCGGGCGGACAAGCCCCACTAACATCTGGCTTTTGTCTTCACTGGGAAAGGTTACAATCTGCATTCATTCCCAGGACAAATGGCTCTGCAGTAGTCACGGGTAGTAATCAGCTCCAGCTCCAATCAGCAGTGATGGAAACAAGACACCCGGGTGGTCGAGCTCATTTCAGCACCTTTTTCCGGAGCGGTGCTTCGTGACGCACGTCGAAGTGAATATATAATGAATAAAATCATGGATAATTATTATAATTCATTGACTTACAAAAACACACAACTAATTAGCCGTCCTTGAAAGCCACAAAACTCCAGGCCGGAAAAACTGTTATTTTCACCTCGCCGATCATCAAAACTTTCAAATTCGTCAGAAACCAATTAAAACACAAACGGAGTCTGGAAGAGAGACTGAGCAGGTAACCGATGTGCGGAAGCGTCCGAGACTTTGAACGCCACACGACAGGAAAAACAAGAAAAAAAAAGAACGGGATGAAGCGAAATACTACGCCCAACCTCTCGATTCCCCTCTCACTGTCAAGAACCTCCCAAACACACTTAACCTCTTCATTATTGGCTTTGTCACCACAGCTGTATTTTCTCTCAAATTAAATTTTTTTCAAATCACCAGTCTATCCCCTCCCCCCCGCCCCCTCTCTCTCCGTGAGTCGGTCCCTCCCCTGGCGTCAGATGGGCGATGTGGGTCAGAGGAAAGGAGGACAGAAGCCTCGAGACAGACACATCAGCACAGTGAATTGGGTTACCCCACATGATCCATCATCCAGCTCATCTTCCACACACACACACACACACACACACACACACACACACACACACACACACACACACACACACACAGATGTTGGAATGTCCTCTGGTGCAGACAATGAAGTCGCCATGAAAGCTGCGAACTTGCTTCAACAGCCAAATGCTGAAAAGCAGCAGAATCCGTGTCCGTCTCCCCGTCTGGTGTCTCCTCTGAACGCATAACGACGAAAACAACACAGACCCGTTACCACCACGCGATGGCATTCCTCTGCAACAGCTCGGGGTTCATGTGTACTTTCTGTCAGCTTATGTCATATTTATTGGGGAAATAAACTGGGACACATTTTGGATTTACATTTTGGTTTACATTTCCGATTGTAAAATGGTATACAACCTAGAAAGTAAGTGTTGTGAGAGCAAGAGTCTCCTTTCTCTCTTCCATCTTTCCTCCCATCATCCGCGACACCAAACGTCCTGAAATAAACACAATAAAAAATGGGAACAATGTTACAGAACATTTGTAGCCTTTCAATGAAATATGAGAGTATGCTGCTGATATTGAAGGAATAGTTCAGACTTTGTTTTCATGAAACCGCATGCAGGAGCATATCCCAGCACATACTGATGTGGCCAACCAAGAGGAACTCAGTGGGATGAGTCGGGATGAGTCGGGATGAGTCGGGATTAGCGGGTCTTGTTCCCATTCAACGACGCAGAGGTTTCCAAATGGGTCAGGAAGAGAGTCCGGCCAGGACATAGGATTTTCATGTACGAGTTATGTATAGATCATTTTAAAATGCAGTGAAATGTCCACTGATAGACAATAATACAATAAATGTGTGTCTATTGACAATGTCATTATATCTAAATGTTATTAGTGGATACAGAAAGGGTGGAACCAGGTGGCAACCTTCCAATGTGGAAGAGCCTCAAACCTGCATTCTCTCTCCTGACCAGCAGGGGGCGACTCCTCTGGTTGTATAGAAGTCTATAGAAAATGACTCTACTTCTCTCTTGATTTATTCCCTCAGTAAACATTGTAAACATGGTTTATGTCTCAATCTCTAGTTTGAAGTCTTCTTCAATACAGCATGATGTTCATTTAGTAAATTATGGTCCATTTAGAGTCAAACAGACCATAAAGCAGGGGATGCTTTAGGGGCGGGCTTACTGTGATTGACAGGTCTCTACAACGGCTTTGTCTGGTCTGGGAGTCGTCCGTGTTTTCGTCTTAGAACTTGAACCCTTTCAGTGTGTTTTCACTTCATAAAAAGTCAATTGTAACATTTTGGTTTGCCTAAAAATGTCTTCGTCAGCGTTTGGCTCTCTAGTGTCACTTCTCTTTACAAAAAAAAAGGATCAAAACCGTAGTCCACCAACCAATGGAATATATATCACGGTGACTTTGTCCACTTCTTACACCAGTGGTTCTCAACTGGTCTGGCTGGGGGACCCACCATCACCCCTTAATGACAAGCCGCGACCCAAATCGAGGAACATTGTCGTACTTACGTTTCGCCATGTTTGATTAGAAAACTAATTTCGCGGGTCACGGTGTTCTTCTATGCTGTAAAATGGCGGGGGTACGTGAAGATTTAAAAATATATATATTCAAAATTAGCATCGACTCAAAAATCCTTTAAAAATATTTATTTAATACATTTAATACAAATATAAGTGTAAGTTCATAAGCTGAATTTTATATTCAGTAGGCTATTCAATTTCATTATCCTAAAAACCCAGAGTCTCCCCCATATCAGGATGGTTTGACCCAACCTGGCACGCGCCACCTGTCATCACCTGTCAATCACCGCCGCCTTGAAAAACTCAAACAAAGTGGAACGTAGCAGCAATGCTGCTGAAAACATGGAGGACAAGAGCAAAACAAGTCGAAACCAGAGCCGGCAAAAAAGTGTGAATAGACGACACTCCGCTGCATAAAAAATCCCCTTCAAAATAAAACCACAGGATAAAAAAAAAAAAGGCAAAGTCCTGTCAAATCCGCGACCCACCGTTGAGAATCACAGTCTTACACACAGTCAAGGGTTTGAACGGCCTCCAACTTCACGCTTCACTAAAATAGAACGATTAAAGCCTCAACAAAGGAAGTTTCACAGCACTAAAAGAGGAGATCGAAGTGAATAGAATAGTGAGCAATTCATAGCAATATTTAAGCTTGACACATTCAATTTCCATCCATTCTCTATGCCTGACTGTTATTTTTCTTATCCCAGCATCTAACCAAAATGGAGAAAGTCTCCGTCTGTCTCTCCAGCTGTCCCTCCATTTACTTGACAACCATTTATCCATTCAACTTCATACTTGGCGCGTGTATTCATGCGTGACATATTTATTAGTGCCACATTATATACACACAATGTATTAAGAGGGGACCCCCTAATTACTGTTACACTGCCAAACGGCATGCTGGGTAAAGTTTGCTCTCCGTTGCTCGCTATGGTACATTCAAGAGCAGATAAAGAAGGACAGACCGGAGATGTATGGGACATATTTATTCATAGTTTCCTTCGACAACCGTTCATCCGATCAACTTCACACTTTTCTGTATATGCACATCAATCTGTCAGTGCACCCGTTTGTTGTCACCTCAAGTGGATCTGAATGCCATTTTCAGAGTGACCTTGTTAGCCCGACAGTGTCGCGGTGAGAGCCATCCACATGTTAACTCGCGTTCTTCTTCTCCTTTTTTTCTTTTCTTGCTATCAATCCTCAGACAGTCCTCCAGGTCAGCCGCTGTAATGAGCCATTGATTGGTGACAAAGTCTGACGCGAGCCGCCGCCGTTACAGACAAACAGGGGAAGTGACGGGCGGACGAGATGACGCACACCTGCTTCAACCTCTGGGTTTGAGCGGCATAAACAGACTCACTGGATACCAGCGAGATAGACATCGTGGAGAGAGAGACAGAGAGAGAGAGAGAGAGAGAGAGAGAGAGACAGACAGAGAGAGAGACAGAGAGAGAGAGAGAGAGAGAGAGAGAGAGAGAGAGAGAGAGAGAGAGAGATGGGAGGGCAACAAGACGAGACAAAAAGGAAGACAAATGAAAAACTGTAGACCTCAGGGAGGATATTTGTTTCTTTGGCTGGAACATTGTTGGAATATTAAAGAACAAATCAATAAAAGCCAGGAATGTGGAAGATGACGGGTTGGAAACCCAAATATGTCCTATTTGCAAAAGACTTACATAGTACATTGTTACATAGTTAGACAGGAATAACTTTGACACACGTGTAATTGCATTTGATAGCTGTAACGTAGCCATTTTGTTTTTCTTCAAAATGTTTTTTTTTTTAATTAATATTTATTACGTAGACTGCATGAAACATGGATGCAGTCTCCGTGACGCCACCCATAAGAGTCCTAGTGAAGCTCAAAGTGATCCATCGCCTTCTCAAAAACTGGGCAAAGAGACGGAGGATAGATGGACATGACCCTCTTCCTGGTTTGTTACACACAACCATCTGATAAGTAGTTATTGGAAACTGTTTTGAAATTGAAGAGGCACTTTGAAAAAAATACTTGACAGGTGATTTGATGCACCATCCGTCCATAAAACTCTTCCCTAAGCCAGCCTGGAGAAAATTGTAGAGATCTTTTCCATCGAGAAAAGCCTTCAGGCATTTTATTTTTGCTTTGCTCTTCTTTCAATGAAAATACTCTCCAGTTCTGACACGCTCTACGCTACGCTAACCTCCTCACCGCGTCGTCTCACTCCAACCTAAGCCCCGCCTCTAGCTGCCAGTAGCTCCTCACGGGACGCTGATCAGTCTGGTCTCGAGGAACAGAAACGTGTTACTTGAAGCAGACCAGATGGGATCCTGCGGTTTCTCGTGTGACATCTCGAGAATCCAGCTGCCGTGACAGTTTGTTTTGTACCAGGCTGTAAACAAGTTTATTTCTGCTGTAAAATTGGCATTTTAACATAGAGGTCTATGGGGATTGACTCGCTTCTGGAGTCAGCCTCGAGTGACCATTTGAGGAATTGCACCTCCGGGTTAGCTACATTTTTCAGCAAAGAATTCAGCTGCTGTTGAAGGTGACTTTCACAGAGCTCAATTACACTCACTAACTACTAAGTGAATAGTTAGTTATGTTATTTAGGTTCTTTCTAGAATATAACATATATTTATATTGCTATAGCCTATAAAGAAAATACAATTGCACCGGCAGGGACACCATGCATAGAGCATCCAGCGTTTACATGCAAAGTGCTTTTCTGCCTTGTCTATTCAAAATAATATGCCCAAATCAAAATAATATGCCCAATTAAAAATAATATTCCCAATTAAAAATAATATGCCCAATTCAAAATAATATGCCCAATTGCGAGAATTAGCACAGAAACCAAACTTGCACAAACATGCAAAACCTGACAGTAAATAAGTTATTAGTTCTTTGTTATTTAAAATATATATAGATAGATAGGCCAAAAATGTCAATTCCTGCATGCACCTTTGGTTACGGCCACTAGGGGGGTCCAGTGAGCCAACTGAACCAACCTGTTCACACCAGAGTTCAACAGATTGAACACATCTGTGGATTTTCAATATATCAGAGCTGCTGTTTCTCCCTATGTTTTTACGTCTTTTGTTGTCATGCCATCTGTTAACTGATCTGTCTTCCATGCATGATTAAAAATATAGTCGCCCCCCTTTCCCCCTTCCCCCTCCATCCCCTTCACTGTCTCTCTACACAGAACGCATGTGATGTAGCGAGGAGCCCCGGAGATTCACCACGTTACAAGACTGGTTCTGTGAATTTGAAACGCAGCGTCCATCTGGTGGCCGCTTGATGACGATCCTCAGCCTCATGACTGGACTGGACGGCGCTCTGGGCTGACGAGGCCTGGATGTGTCACAGGAGTGCTTCCAAAGGGAAGCAGAAATATGCAGTGGTCTTGATAGAAGTGTAAATATGTGCAAATCAGTGCGCAATCTTCTTTTATGTCCCTCCTTTCCCCCTCTGACAAACTAATGAAGTGAATTTCTGACAGTTGGAAATGTAGTCACCTACGACTGATGGAGGGAGCACCCAAGTACACCGGGAGTGTGAAGTTCAATGAAAGCAGTTAGAGCAGTTTCCCGTGATCTGAGATGCATTTAGCAGGGATTTATTGCTCCTAAAGGGCAAGGTGAGCCGGGATAAATCATTCAACCTGAAGTGAAATATTTCCATCTTTAAAGGAAGTGGTCCGTGATAGCAGGAGAAGTGTGCATCAAAACAGCATAAACAAACCACGTCTGCAATCGTTCTCTGAAGCACCAGAATCGATGTCGGTCCACACTCGGGGGAGATACGGGAGAACATCCGATGATGGGATTTCTCGTGGACGAATGAGAGGACATATTTTGTGTTGGTCTGAAATCCGCTCTGATACTGGTGCTCCCTTTGTTTCCCAATGTACCAATAATTGAAAATCGGTTTAAAACCAAGCTCCCATCTTCTGTAAATCCAATTTTAATTCTCCTTCCTTTGGTCTCAACCAAAACCTGAGGGAAATATCTGCCCGTTACCGCGGGGCAGGCGGGTGTTCGTGGTCTATGAGAGATATTGAGACCAAACCAAAAGACAAAAAGCTGATTGCTGAGTCGGTGCATCACTGTAACGGCAACAGAGCTACTTAGATATGTTCAGGAAAACCGTCACGACCATTAGGTTTAGGCAGCAAAACCACAACAACACTTTGGGACACGCCGTGTCGAACACAGCTTCAAATGGGGTTAATATCCATAGTTGTAATCTCTGTGATATGCAGGCACAGTATGCACAATAATTCTCCATATGCCAGCTACAGATTAAAGCTTTTTTTTCGCAATAATATTTTGACATTTGGGAGAGAGTTGTGTGAACTCTATGAGCCTCACGTACCGGTAGGTATTCAGGCGGCTGCTTCCACGTTCCTGACAAGCCTCCAAGATGCAAACACAGAGTTTTAATAAACGTCCTGTGGGGTGGGACCCTGAGGGCGGCAGCTGAGAGGAACAGTGTGTGGGGAGCAGTGAGTCAGCGACAACATCTGAACCACGGTGATGTCACGACGTCACGAGTTCGGGGGAGGCAGGAGGACCGGGCGAGCTGACTTAATGGTGGAGAAGAAACCCACGTCTGGTCAAAGTGTCACTGTTGGCTGGATAACGATGCCAAAGGCAGAAAGAAATGTTACATTATGGACGACAAGTATTTGTTGCACAAGTTTCATCAACTTTGTTCTTTTCAGTCTTTTTGTGTGTCTTTGTGGTTGTTTTGTGTGTCTCTGTAGAAATTCAGAGTCTCTTCCTAGTTTTTGTCTTTTTCAGAGACATTTTGGAGGTGGCCAGGGGGCCCCTGACAATTTGGGCACCTATGACTTGGCCTCTTGTTGTTCATTGGTGTCTCTTTGTGCTTATTTTGTGTCTCTTTGTGCTTATTTTGTGTCTCTTTGTGCTTATTTTGTGTCTCTTGGTGCTTATTTTGTGTCTCTTTGTGCTTATTTTGTGTCTCTTTGTGCTTATTTTGTGTCTCTTGGTGGTTTCTATGAATCTTTTTGTAGTCATGTTGTGTCTCCTGGGACTGTGCCCGGTCGGCCCATCCAGTGATCCATGTCTGTAGTGTTCTCAGTTGAGGTCGTCAGGAGCTCATCAAACATGCAGTTTATGTCTGTGAGTTACCTTCAGACACTGTGTCTTCTTTGAGTGTTGCCACAGCAAACGTACGACTCAAATCTCCTTGAATGTATTTGCATCTGAGTGAAACGCCCGACACCGTCCTGTTGTCTTGAAATCCTGAGAAGAAATCCTAAAAATCCCTGTTGACTTTCAGTCGTTGTTTGAAGGTTATTGTACCTTTTTAATGCTTTGCACAGGACGTCGTCTACAAGTGACGGTATTGGTATCAAGTGTCCTGTAACTTAAAGAAAGACTTGAAAGACTTGTCTTTTTTATTGGAGCGCAATCCGTCCCTTCCCTCTGGAACCTCTAATCCCACCTTCTCTCACTCTGTCATTCCTTTTTATTTTTCAACTCTTTTCCCATCGCTCACACACACACACACACACACACACATATATAGACACATATACAAATTCATAACACATTGTCTCCTATAATTAAATCTGAATTATCATCACAATCAAAGGCTCCATTATAACTGTTATGAGTTTGGCCTCTTAATTTCTCCCGCTCTCTGTTTCTCTCGCCCCCGTCGCCTTCCCTCTCACACTCACACTCTCTTCCAGCTATTTTTGCATCAGAGTGGTGCTCGGAGGGGAGAAAGACAGACGGAGAGGGAGAAAGATCTCCCCCTCCTCCTCCCCCTCCCCCTTCCACCTCCCACCTCCCACCTCCGCCTTGTCCTTGACAGACTGTGGCGATAATGAATGGATGTGATTCCACGACACTCGGCACTCCTGGCAATTTAATTGAATTTATTTTTTTTTTATTTCTGTTCTTCAAGAGGAGTGGAAGGGATGAGTCAGTGTGTGTGTGCGTGTTTGTGTGTGTGTGTGCGCGCGTACGCAGGTATTAGCCTGCTTCTGTAGTAAATCTGAAATTTGTAGTCAGTGTGTGTTTGTACTGTACACAAATCCCCCGCTGTGCTTTGTCCATCTGATTAAACGTTTGGTAAACCCCTCCTCCAAAACCGTGATCGCCCAATCATGGCTTAGCAACTGTAACGAATAGGCACAGCAGGTCTTCCCACATGTTGAATGTGTACGTGGAGCTCTAATGAGAGTTTGGAGGGTGGCGTCTTTATTCCCGTTGCCTCGCCAAAACCCAAGAGAGCAAAAGTATAAAGAGAAGATGAATCTGTGTGTCTGCTCTGAGGGGGGGCGTATTGTCAAACCTCCAAACGGGGACGCTGTACGTGTACTGAATGCATGTATGCTCCTATGTACTTATATTACGCACCATAGGTGTTTTCATCAGGATGGGGTTCAATGATGTCGGAGCTGAGAACAGCCAGTGAGCTTTCAACACCACGGACAGCACCTCAGCGGACGGAAATTGAATTTGTCTCCTGAACTCCACCAAAATATAGTTTATTTGACTGTTTAGTGAAGCTGTTCAACGCAAAACACTTGAATTGCACTGACGGCTGTCTCTGTCAGAAACAGCCTGCAAGACTCAGAGCAACAGCCTTAACAATGACAAGTGTGTTGTTTGACGGACGAATCGGTGTTGAATTCAGATGCGTAGTTTTAACATTGGGTTCGGTAATAATGAGTTGGACAGCACATGATAAATGTCTGGAAAGCTGAAAAAAATATAAAATAGTACTATCATTTTTTTAATTGTTGTAAAAACTGGGACAATTTGGTAGTAAATGTTGAAAACCAGGACATTTTCCTGTTTTACTGATATTTGTTGGGACTCTGGAAACCAAACTGTTAGCTCGGTCGTTAGCATGTCTGGTTAATCTCCGTCTTGCCTGCAGTAATCAAGCGGTACTGCTAAAGCCAAGTAGCGTATCGTGAACTCGTGTTAACTAAGAACAAATTTATTCTTATTTGTGTTCGTACGCAAGATTTTGATAGAACCTGTTGCTTTGTGGGTTCACCCATTCTTGCTCTAAGGTAGAGAATATACAATATCTACTATAAAAACCTATGGATGATATTGTATGCTTCTTGAGGTTCCTGTAACACCAGTACTGACTCTGTGGAAAACAATGCGTGCTTACTTAGTTCAAGTTTATGAAACAATACTTCAACCCCCATTCAATACTGCTGGAGCTCTTCTTCTTCTTCTGAGATCCTTTTTTGATGCCACGTCTCAAATTCATGGGAAGGCGACAGAATACAAACACATGTCCTCATATGGTGTCTAGGGGGGCGTTACCCGTGTAATAATAAACAATCAGCCACACGCCTCCAATTTAAAATCAGGTGGGATTCATCTTTCAGATTCTGGTAAGAGAACGTTTTGAACGGTGAATCTGAAGATGAAAATAAGAGAAAACATAAAAAGGCATTTAAGATGTGTTAATGTCGCTGCATGAAAAAATGAACAGACATTTTAGAACGGAATATCTTCCTGCTGTGTCGTTGTACCTGAAGAACAGCCTCACAGAGTTTACTAGCATGGCTGCAGATTCTTATGTCTCGTCTTTGTACAGTTCGACCATCTCAACGGTCTCGGGGTCCATGTGCACGCACACACACGTACAGGTGTGTGTGTGTGTGTGTGTATATCTTGTCTCTGCAAGTCTTATTTATGAAATACGTACTGGGACTGTCTGCTCGGCTCATTTGATGTGCTGTGGTAGAAGGAGTAGAGCAGCTGTGGCGCGCTGCTCTTCATCTGGATACGTTCATCTGACTCGTGTTTTGGTAAATCACAGCACTTCAGCGCTCACTTTCAGACATGCAGAATTGCAGATACATCTGTGAGTGTGAGATTGCATATTGGCACTCCCTGCTAGAAAACATGATTTGAGATTAACATGCATGTGGTAAACAGAGTGAGATAGGGGATCCAATCCCACAAGAGAAGAAATAGACCGTGCGTGAGAAACCCCATGTTTATTGCTTGTTTTCCTTTTACGACAAATCCCAGAGAGGGATTGAAAGAGAGAAGGAGAAAGTGAAGGATTTGGAGAAAGAACCGAGATGGAGGGGAGCAGATGTATGCAGAGCCTCACGGTCGGTGGACAGATGATGAGTAAGGAAAGCTGTGTGTGTGTGTGTGTGTGTGTGTGTGTGTGTGTGTGTGTGTGTGTGTGTATCCTTTGCATATCTTGAGCACCGCTCATCCGATCTACTTCACTGTTGGCCGAATTTGGTGCAAGAGCGACATCGCTCTGTGCAGCAACGGGAGGTGGGGGGAGGGGGGCGGGGGTTTAATTACACATTAAACACAATAAATCTCATGAGAGTCCTCCGAGCTGCACCGTCCGCACACGCACCAGAAGCCCCGTCACGTCAACACGTGAGTCGTTCATCCTCCTTCGGACTCCTCCCACTCTCAGTACGTCATCAAGCCGCGAGGTTTCCGCTTCCGGGTGCAAAGGTCAGCATGCCGCGACCTCGCTCTTCTCCGCTTCCGGGTTCGAGGGCAAAGGACCTCCCGCTATTGCGCAATACATGTAACAGTACTTTTTCATAACTAACTGCTTTGGCATAATTTGTACACAAGGTAATTATAAAATAGGCTGCACGGCATAAAACAGTTCACTTTAGGAGCTTTTTCTATTCAACCTTCACAAAAGCCGCAGGCAGCACTTGGCCAGACAATTGGCCAGCTCTATGTGGCCACGCCCCCCGACAACGGCTGCAAGCAGCAACATCGGGAGCCATGCAATTGGCCAACGGACGATGGGGTGTGCAGGTGTGGTTAATTATTGAGAGAACGGCGACCTCAGCGTACTTGATATTTTCCAACAATCGCAGTATTTCGCCTGAAAAGTAATCTCCCATCAACCATGACGGTGGTTGACAGCTGGATTCATTCGTGAGGGATCTGTGAGGAACAGCTGTGCTGCTGGTACTTTGTAAAGCAGGACGTCTACGTGTGTGCTGATGACACTACAAAGAATGTGTTGAAGCTTTGATGGTTTTTTGTCACATTTTCATCAGGAAGCTGACTCATAACTGTATTGCATCTGGATTACTCAAAATATGAGCTGACTAGAAATGGTAACCGTATTTTCAGTTTCGGGAACCAAAGGTTACATCATGTTGGATCACAGACTGTATATAAGAAGACGTAGTCATCATAACGCCACCCTTTGGTTTGTGGACTGTCGTTATGAATCCTGGAGTTCGGCGATCTTGCAGCGTCGACGTCTTGGCTTTTGGCATCTGATGAACAGAAGTGACCATATTTGGAATGCGGAGGCTCTGGTTACCTGTCAATCACCTTGTAGCCCCGCCCTAAAGCATCCCCTGCTTTATGGTCTGTTTGACTCCCGTCTTGGATTATGGCTGTCGCCATGTTAAATTTTTCGCAACCAATTAACAGAAGTTACTCTATTTGGAATGCGGAGAAGTGACATAGTGACTTTGTATACTGCCCTGGTAGCAGCAGATACCTGTCAATCACCTTGTAGCCCCGCCCCTAAAGCATCCCCTGCTTTATGGTCTGTTTGACTCTAAATGGACCATAATTTACTAAATGAACATCATGCTGTATTGAAGAAGACTAGAGGAGTCACCCCCTGGTGGTCAGGAGAGAGAATGCAGCTTTAACACATGATTTTTGACTTCTATACAACCAGAGGAGTCGCCCCCTGGTGGTCAGTGGACAGAATTAAGGTTTGTGATGCTTCCTCATTGTCTTCACTCTGCAGAACCGGAGGTTGCTGCCTGGTAACAACCACTTTTAAAAGATAGTGTTGAGCCCTGTATACAGTTCCATGTGCACTTGTCCTCAACACATATGTGGTTCAAACATCCAGGCCCTTGCAATGATCTTGTGGAGAAGAGTCAGAGATGGTGTGGAAGGAAGTGAGAGATGGGGGGGGGGGGAGGTGTTGGAAAGTTGAAGGTACTCAAAGGAGAAGTAAAAGAAAAAAGGAAGAGGCGAGGAAACAACCCCCGGGAGAAAACCGGAGAGTGGAAATGTGAGAGAGGAGACGGTGAGAGACTGCTGTTTGCAGGGGTTTTAAAATTCGGGTCGGTTTTCGGGGGGCTCAGCAGGTCAAAATTGCACCCAGGTGAAATTTCAGTGGGCTGAAGACTGTTGGAAATCAAGGTAACTCCTTCTTTTTTTTCTCCCCCGGAATATTAAATCAAATTGGCATCTCCAAATAGCTCCCACTATGTGCACATTGGAGATACTGGTGTGTGTGTGAGTGTGTGTGTGTGTGTGTGTGTGTGTGTGTGTGTGTGTGTCTGCCCAAGGATACATGATCCCCGCTGCATTCATGTTTATTAAGCCCTTTGCAGACATGGGATATGTAACATTGCTTGGTATATATATATATATATATATATACAGTATGTGTATATATATACACCCTCAAAAAATAGTGTTGAAAGCTGCGGTGTAATATAAACACTGTCCACATCACACCTTTCGTCTCTTGCAATACACCTGAGACGGTTCTTTGCGTGTCTGATATCGTGCAATCTGCTGCAAGTCTGTCAGGGTGAAGACGAGTGTTTATTTCCTCCGTTGAGTTTAACCTTGAGCTGAAGCCGCTACGCTGCTGTAGACGAGACGTGTGATGCACTGAACACGCTGCCGGCCTGGCTGAAGTATGCATTGTGTGTGTGTGTGTGTGTGTGTGTGTGTGTGTGTGTGTGTGTGTGTGTGTGTGTGTGTGTGTGTGTGTGCTTGTGTCCCTTAATACTGCGCAGGCCTCTGTGTACTGCGTGTGTGCACATGTTGACCTTTATACACAAACACTCTGTGCTCATTTCTTGATAAAACAAAAACAGCGAGCTGCAGAACCCTAATTTGAACATGATTCAAAAGTATAATTTATTCACCATTGACAGTTTTTTGTTGTTGTTTTTGTTTTGCACATACGGGCTTTATGTATAAGTTGTGGTTTGTGGTCTTGCAACAGTGCGCGTCATTCTGCAGGGAGACATCAGTCAAGAGGTGACGGCTCGGCTAAAAGTGTAAGAAAACTTCATATTTCATATTCACAAACCGCATAAGCTGATGCCTCACATCTGAGAATGCAAACGTTTCAGTATTTTTGAAAGACGTTCACAAACTCAAACCGAAGTTGCAACCGACTGTTTTACCAACGTTTTGTGCGACCTTGTTTTATAGGCGGTGAAACCGTTTTGCTTTTAATTGTTTGTATTTTTGCAAAACAAAAATGTTATATGTTAATTAGCACTATAACTTACTGCGTGGCATCTGTTCATCAGACGTACAAACTGAAGATGTGACCGTCGAGGTGCACGCGGCCGTGCGCGCGTGTGGAAAAAAAAAAGCTCCCGGACGTCTAAACAGAAGCAGAACTCGCCTGTAGCCATGGCAACGCGGGTTAAGGTGAATCTCATTGTTGCCGCGGTAATGATTTGAATAGCTCAGAGGGTCGTGCCTGTGCCGTATCCACCGGGGGAATGTGGGACGTATTGATGTGAACACGCAGTAATAGATCTGGGGTTGTTGTGCTGGCGGGGGAGCGGCCGGCTCGAGTGTTAGGAGGAATTTTAATAGGAAAGTTTGGTCCTGCTGTAAAAATCAATGTGTTTTTTGCAGCGTGTTTAGAAGACGACGAAGCCTGAGAGACGCTCTTCTGATGTTTGGAGTTTGACGGGAATTAAGTGCTTCTCTGTGGACGCGTCAGCGTCGTGACGTCGGCCGGAAGAGAGAAATAATCTCGTGGATTAGAAATGAAAACTAGTTCAACTTCATTTGTCAGTGAAGCCGGCGGCTCCTGACACCAACGAGCTCTCGCCACCGCTCCACGTCGCCTAGAGACCCCGCGAGTTATGGGGTTCGTTTATGGAATGAGCTCAAGTAATGACGGAGAGTAATCAGGAGGCGCACTGAGGAGAGAGGGGGGAGAAGAGGGGGAGAGGGGGGGAGAGGGGGGAGAAGAGGGGGTGAGGGGGGAGAAGAGGGTGAGAGGGGGGAAAAGAGGGGGTGAGGGGGGAGAAGAGGGAGAGAAGGGGGAGAAGAGGGGGAGAGGGGGAGAAGAGGGAGAGAGGGGGAGAAGAGGGGGAGAGGGGAGAAGAGGGTGAGAGGGGGAGAAGAGGGAGGGGAGAGGGGAGAGAGGAGGTGAGGGGGGAGAAGAGGGTGAGGGGAGGGTGAGAGGGGGAAGACGGTGAGAGGGAAGAGAGGGAGAGGGGGAAAGAGGGTGAGAGGGGGAAAAGAGGGAGAGGGGAAAGAGGGGAGAGAGGGAGAAGAGGGTGAGAGGGGGGAGAAGAGGGTGAGAGGGGAGGGTGAGAGGGGGGAGAAGAGGGTGAAAGGGGGGAGAAGAGGGTGAGAGGGGGGAGAAAAGGGTGAGAGGGGGAGAAGAGGGTGAGAGGGGAGGGTGAGAGGGGGGAGAAGAGGGTGAGAGGGGGGGAAGAGGGTGAGAGGGGAGGATGAGAGGGGGGAGAAAAGGGGGAGAGGGGGGAGAAGAGGGTGAGAGGGGAGGGTGAGAGGGGGGAGAAGAGGGGGAGAGAAGGGGGGAGAAGAGGGAGGGGAGAAAGAGGGAGAGAGGGAGAAGAGGGTGAGAGGGAGAAGGGTGAGAGGAGAAGAGGAGGGGGAGAAGAGGAGGTGAGGGGGAGAAAGAGGGTGAGAGGGGGAGAAAGGGTGAGAGGGGGAAAAGAGGGTGAGAGGGGGAAAAGAGGGGGAGAGAGGGGGGGAGAAGAGGGGGTGAGGGGGGAGAAAGAGGGTGAGAGGGGGGAGAAGAGGGTGAGAGGGAGGGTGAGAGGGGGGAGAAGAGGGTGAAAGGGGGGAAAGAGGGTGAGAGGGAGAAAAGGGTGAGAAGGGGAGAAGGGTGAAGGGGAGGGTGAGAGGGAGAGGGTGAGAGGGGGAAGAGGGTGAGAGGAGGATGAGAGGGGAGAAAAGGGTGAGAGGGGGGAGAGGGGTGAGAGGGGAGGGTGAGAGGGGAGAAGAGGGTGAGAGGGGAGGAGAAGAGGGTGAGAGGGGAGAAAGGGTGAGAGGAAAGAGGGAGAGGGGGGAGAAGAGGGTGAGAGAGGGTGAGAGGGGAGAAGAAGGTGAGAGGGGGGAAAAGAGGGGGAGAAGAGGGGGTGAGGGGGGAGAAGAGGGAGAGAGGGGGGACAAGAGGGTGAGAGGGGAGGGTGAGAGGGGGGAAAAGAGGGAGAGAGGGGGGAGAAGAGGGGGTGAGGGGGGAGAAGAGGGTGAGAGGGGGGAGAAGAGGGTGAAAGGGGGG
This sequence comes from Ophiodon elongatus, assembly GCA_016806645.1. Taxonomy (NCBI): domain Eukaryota; kingdom Metazoa; phylum Chordata; class Actinopteri; order Perciformes; family Hexagrammidae; genus Ophiodon; species Ophiodon elongatus. The sequence goes on from JACSYO010000529.1 coordinate 46,250, forward strand.
AGAAGAGGGTGAGAGGGGAGGGTGAGAGGGGGGAGAAGAGGGGGTGAGGGGGGAGAAGAGGGAGAGAGGGGGGACACGAGGGTGAGAGGGGAGGGTGAGAGGGGGGAGAAGAGGGTGAGAGGGGGGAGAAGAGGGTGAGAGGGGAGGGTGAGAGGGGGGAGAAGAGGGTGAAAGGGGGGAGAAGAGGGTGAGAGGGGGGAGAAAAGGGTGAGAGGGGGGAGAAGAGGGTGAGAGGGGAGGATGAGAGGGGGGAGAAGAGGGTGAGAGGGGGGGAAGAGGGTGAGAGGGGAGGGTGAGAGGGGGGAGAAAAGGGTGAGAGGGGGGGAAGAGGGTGAGAGGGGGGAAAAGAGGGGGAGAGGGGGGAGAAGAGGGTGAGAGAGGGTGAGAGGGGGGAGAAGAAGGTGAAGAGGGTGAGAGGGGGGAGAAGAGGGTGAGAGGGGGGAGAGAAGAGGGTGAGAGGGGGGAGAGAAGAGGGTGAGAGGGGGGAGAGAAGAGGGTGAGAGAGGAGACTGAATCGACGTTGGAGCCGTCGGGTCTCTGAAGGCCTCCATCTTTTATCTAAGGGGGCGCTTCATACACGCCCTCATGGAGAAGCCAGTTTGGGCCAAACAGCCGAGGAGCAAATCTAATAAAAATCAATATTCATTTGCAAACATGGAGCTCTTGCTGTTGCTCTGCTGTTGATTGAGGAGGAGGGGGATCATACAGTTCATCGGAGTTAACTAAGTCCAACCACATCTGCAGGCATATCAAAACAGGAAGTCAGTGGTCAAGTAGTAAACCCCGCCTCTTGCTTGATTTGATTGGCTGCCTCGGTCAATTGTGACATTTTACGAGCGGTGAAAAGTTGAGAATATGTTTTGATGTCTAAAAACGAGTGCCGTAGGAAACCAATGGTCTCGCGTCTCGGCGTGATCGGACCCTTTCAACCGAAGCTGAGGACTGAGGACAGCGGAGCAGAAAAGGAGATAGTGTAGGAAGAGAGAAGAGGAGACAGGAGACAGACCAGGAAACAGGAGACAGGAGACAGACCAGGAGACAGGAGACAGACCAGGAGACAGGAGATAGACCAGGAGACAGACCAGGAGACAGGAGACAGGAGACAGGAGACAGGAGACTGACCAGGAGACAGGAGACAGGAGATAGGAGACAGGAGCCGTTTCTCAACACCAAGTACGCCAAGTACGGACTTGTGTAATTTGGAGTTTGGACTTAGGAGTCCAGACTCCAGGGACGGGAGGACGCAGTCCGGTCTTTCTGCAGTTGGAACAGCAGCTGACTTGATGACGTCACCACCTCAGCTGTTGTTGCTAATTAGTTTACTCCGGTTCTTTACTGTACAGTATTTTTACAATCAAACCAAATATGACAACCCTGCTTTTTTTGTTTTAATTTCAAATTAAAATATTTTGTATTATTATATATTGTGTGTACATATATATATATATATATATATATATGGATACACATATAATTGCAAACAATTCAGTCAAAAGTAAAAAGACAGCGCTCTAGTTAAAAATGTTTTTATTAAATTAAATACTAAGTTATGAATCTTAACCTTGCCATAAGTCAAACTGATTTAACGTTACCTGTGAACAAATAATTACTCTGAGACCGCGTGTTGCTTGTTAGATCCTCCAAACCGAATTATATTCATGTTTAACCACTATGGAGACTTCAGGGCCAGCGGATCATTTCAAAAAGTCATTCTGTTCTCGGTGGGCACCGTGAGCGGGTGTGGGGGTTGGTGTGGCAGGACCTCATGTCTTGGAAATCGTTGGAGTATATTTTTAAAGAGGCTGAATCTTGACAAACCGACCGCAGATTTGATGTTTAAACAACTAACTTCTCGCCTAAAACAATCCTAAAATTACATTCTGTGACTCGACAATAGTAGTATTTAGAAAACTTCAACTTTCAGTTGTGGTTTTCTTATCCGCCATTGTTTTCTTTTGCTGGTGCGAAATGCATTCTGGGATATTTGGCTGTCCCATGTACGGACAAGTCACCTCCGATGCATCCCCGGTAAAATGGGCGGAGCAAGTCACATCCGGGTATTTGGACCGTGCTCGGCTCGATGCGGACTTTAGAATTGGAACAGGACTCGGGCCGCGACTTGTGATGTTTCACAAGTTCACGAGAACAAAAGTACGGATAAGAACGCACTTTGAGAAACGGCCAAGGAAAGAAGAGATAAATAGTTAGCAAAAAAAAAAACGAAGAGAAAAAGGCCAGGAGGAAATGAGAGAGCAAGAGGAAGTACAGCGAAGAGAGAGAGAGAGAGTTGTATTGATGTGATGTTTTTGTGAGGCAGTCGGGATGAGCATGAAGAGCGTTACCATGGCACCTTGATGACGTGTTGGAGGTGTGAGAATCTGATGCTCCCGCTCAGAGTCTGCTTTCAGTAAATTTGCATCTTTATAATTGTTCTGCATCTATTTGTAGTCATTTTGCGTCTGTTTTTAGAAGCTGAACGTTTTCCTGTGTGCCTTGTAGTAGTTGTTGGAGTTGTTTGTAGACGCTATGTGTGTGTTTTTAGTGATCCATCCACGACTGGCTGTTTTGTGTTTGAACGATATTCAAACTGATCCGCTGACCACGCCGTGCCGAACATGTCCAATACCCGGCGGTTTGAACCTGTTTTTGTTGAAGAGGAGCACGGCCGGTGAAGCTTCGCTGACTTGGTGACGGTGGTCATTTCCTGTGACGCCTTCACAGTAAAAGCATACCACCGGTTTCACCGCTGCAAAGGTTTCGGTTCGGCATCGGCAGTGACCTGGCACAGCTGAGAGCGATGGGTATAAAGAAATAGCTTCAGGTAGAAGCTACAAAAGCACTGAGAGCTGAACACAGACCGGCTTTTCAGAAACTCTCCAGCACACATGAGTTTAGCTGCGGATGAAAACAGCCGAGGGGAAGGAAGCCTCACCAAGGGGGGCGGGTTCGGTCCTGACACCGTCACACCAGGACCACCATGTTTACCATCTTTCTATAATTTTAACATCCTGATGGTCTCTCCGGTTTGGCGTGGCATGGCTAACGCCCATCGACCCGGGCTAATGGACAAACCCAATACCACTGGAGTCATTAGCTTGTTACACATCCTTTTCGTTGCTCCCCCCCCTGCTGCCTCGGTCTCTTTCAGGATCATGACCATTTTTGTGCAAAGACAATTGTGTAAAATTAAAACAGATTAGATGGATTGATTTTCCTGGAAGTGCTGCTGTAAAGAATTGTTTCTTTACTCTGAGGAAAAATAGCGCTGAAGATCTGTATCTTGAAACCATCTACTCCATCACCGTGGAGACAAAGCGGGCTCGCTTTAAGAAACACTGACACATTCACCAATGGGTGTTTTCGTCTGGTATTAAGATCTAGATATCGGATGGTTTCATATTCTGTGCTGAAAATGACAGATAGCTGGTGGCCGTAGGTGTTTTGGAGTCAGGTGCAAAAACAGGGCAGCAGATTGCCTTGTTGTTTGTCTTCTGTAATTTCATCAATTAAAAATGCTGAATACTGCCTGTGACGTGGCATGGAAAACCCCAAAAGGTCTTTACTCTCCTCCTTCCTGTTTTAGGACATTTGTCTGCCAGAGTACAACAGTGTAGTACCTGCTGTTCAGTGTAGACAACATCTGAAAAGAGGTTATCGCTCGTGACGGGATATGTCTCCTCCGGACGAGTCACTCGTCCAGATGCAGTCACGCTGAGGTCAAAAGCTGCTTTTCCTTAAGACCAGAGGGATCACGTCTACCGACTCATATCCACTTCCATCACTGTCCTCCCTGTCGCTTCCTTTCTGGCTCAGCATCACACACACACACACACACACACACACACACACACACACACACACACACACACACACACACACACACATGAATAAAGATCCAAAGGTCCTTGGTCGTATCTGTCTGTGAGTCAACAGCCGGTTCGGGTGGTGACACAATGAAGCGCTCCACACGGAGCTTCATCCTTCAAAGATATGAAACTCTTCCAAAAGGATTTCAGTCCCTGAGAAAAATATGATTTTACCACGTGTAGATTAAATCCATTTGCCAGGAAGAATGCCGATAATCTGCAAAACGCTGGGCTCTAATCAATTACAAGATTTCGCAATGCTTAATGCAGACTTTTTTTAAACTATTAAACACTAAGATATCTGTACATGGAAACTACAATATTAAGGTGACCAGTTCATCAACTGAAACAGTTTTAGGCCTCTTTGATCCCCACCATTGTCAAAGAAACAGGAAACATCTGGCTGAGAAGGGAAAGGGAATAGAAATAAAACCCATCTGCTTCATACTTTGCACGTGAGCGTGTACAAATATAATGAAAGAAAATAGCTGAAACACAAGAGGTTCGATGGCAATCAGCGGCCAACAACATCCAACACCTCGAGAATATATTATGTCAGAAAGTCTATACGCAAAGTAAACAAGTCTAATGGCTTCTGGAATTAAACCAAGCAGGCGATCTATAACACATTCCTGATACTGATACTCGTATGCTTTTTTGGGGACTTGTTCAGTATTAGGCTGTACACGGACCTCTGTTTGTTAGAGCCCAGGTTAAAGACACTTTGCAATCAATCTCTCTTTTGACAAAAAGGATTTAAAACCGGCAGATAAGTGACGAGTTAAATACTGAACTCTGAAATTGTAAACCAACTGAACATTGGTTACACCCTCCCCTCCCCCTCCCCCGCTCTTCTGCATTCTTCACCTCACCCCGTTTCAATATGTTCTCTGTACTCTTGAATAAAGTGGAAATTATTCATGAAAAGCAAATCAACAAAAAGGCTCTTTCGAAGCTGTGTAATGTATGCAGGCATACGCCCCATGTTCAGTCCAAATTTCACTTCCACACTGTCTGAGGGACACTATAGAAAACACTGTAGGAAACATTAGAGGGAATGTCCGCTTCGCACAGGAACCCAAGATGAGTAAAACTTCATTTTCAGGGTGACCCACGTGGCCTGCCGAAAAATACGACAGGTCAAATGCAGATGGTAAATTTCCACATTGCGATAAATCTTTCCACATTGGGGGTGTAATGAAATATGTCGTTTTTTTCTTATATGATGCCTTATTTCATGCATTTTCTGTATTGACGATCAAGAAAACATTTCCCTCAAACATTAGTAATTTGTATATAAAATGGACTTGCCACAGTTTGACATGCCCACATTGTGCATTATGATTTGTTAGGCTTTCGGTGAACTGCGCTGGCTTCCTCCTCACCAGCAGAGAGAAAGTTTCTCCCCCAAAAAACAGACCTTCCACAATAAACCCTCTGCTCATTTACTTTCAAAGAGCCAGACAGTGTAATGAGGCGGTGTAAGCTGGCATCATTGGAGTTCTTTCAAAAGGGCTGGAATGCTTAACTGGAGAGAGGAAGTTCAACATGGTGCAAAAAAAAGGGAAGCAAACCCAAGGGTACAGTGGAAGAATGGTTTACTCTCTTAATGATCTTTTTTGTTTTATGTTGTTTTTAGAGGCAGGTGTTGATCTGATAAACTAGCTGCTCTGGGTATTTGGACTAAACATTTACTTTTTTTCCTGCAACGGTGATTCCTAACCAGGGGTTCTTGTACCAAGGGGGTAGTTCTGCTGCTACCTGGGTGTAAGTGGAAAGATTGTAGACTAGCTCAGCTAATTTGACCACCCAAAAAAATCAAGATCCCTCAATCACAACAGTGCATGGAAACTAGTTGACAAACAGAGAGGTCTAAACAGTTGGTTAAAAGTTAGCTATATTACATATTATGAAATAGTGTCCTAAATGTATGGACAAATTGGGGTAATGTCCAGCTTCGGTCACAAGTTGTTGTGGTAGGATGACAAACATGATGAAACCAACCTAAACAGTTTCAGACAATTATCTGAAACAAATACTGTAACAACATCCACTTGGAAACCATTATTAATGTCAACTAGCATCCTGGTTAAATCAATTCAATTGAGCATTTTTAGAAGATATGGTGTCGATGAATGGCATCTTTAGCTCATCCAACAGGGCTGTGGGTGACGAAGAAGGTTGGGAACCAACTGATCGACATTGTCATCGTTCAAATTGTCGCGTGAGTGCGAACAAAAATGACTCCCAACTTGTCAAATACCAAGACTTCCTCAGTGTCCCTACACTAAACACCTTACTCTGACACTCCATGCACCCCTCTCGCGTCAGCGTTGGACATCTCAGGGATGGCGTGTCACTAGAAGCTCGTTACATGCGTAAGTGACTTGTGACTCACACGACTAACTAGTGTCTAAAGTGTCACTTGACTAGCGACTCCAGTAACTACAGAGTGCTTAACGAGTCAAATGACTTGCGACTCACATGACGACACAGTGCCTAACAAGTCTCGTGATCAGCGACTCACGTGACTACCAAGTGTCTAACGAGTCACTTGACGAGCATTTTCCATGACAAGAGAGCCTAACGAGTCACATGACTGGCGACGCATGTGACTAACGAATGACTAATGAGTGACATGACAGAAGAAGTCATCGTTCATTTTTTGTTTTTCACTGGACAGAAACAGCTGTCTCCTGGGTGAAAGTCCTGTGTTTGTTTGATCTTGCCTTCAGTGGACTATCGCTCACTTTGATTACGTGAATTGCTCTGAGCGTCTACTAATGATGCAGGTGGGTTTACAGTGGAGTCAGTTGAAAGCCTGGCGCATCTCATACGGACACTAAAAGGTGCCTCCGTGTGTTGGTATCAGAGCCGAGGGCCACTGCCTTATTTGATGAGTTGGGAGTGAGAATGAGTTGGTGTCAAACGGTAAGATAGCTTTAAAAATATTCCTAACCTGCTGTCCTTTAAACAAGAGTTAGTTACATAATTATATTCCTGCACATAAACAACACATGTCATATTATGCTGCATTTACTCACAGGTTCGGAATTCATAAGCAGTAAGCAAAAGCACTGTCAGATATTTTTAACAATGAGTTCTGAAGCAGTCTCCTAAAATAGGGCTTACACAATACCCCCATCCCAATGGCTTCAAAGAGCCAGACAGTGTAATGAGGGTACTGGAATTCTTTCAATAGAGCTGGAGCTGAGGTCCTGCCAGAGAGAGTTCCACATGATGAAACAAATCCTGCAAAATAAAGGAGACAGCAAACCTTAAGGGAAGACTACAACCATGGTGATCAGTTTTTATGGTTGATGTATTTGGATGTAATGACAATAAGCAGCAGGATATATGCATTTGTGTTGCCACATAATAAGTGTTGAGTTGTCTCAAAGTGGGTAAAGTATTGGTTTGTGTAAAGGCAATAACAGAAATGAACTGTCATGCATGCAGTGGTGTAATTGATAGTGTGATTCTTTTTTTTCGCGGAGGACACTTGAGAAGAGATGTGACATAAGGGAAGATAACTCTGTTACATTTCCCCCAAACTACACAATACTGTTCAGATTTCACATTCAGCCTGAAGTCACCTGTTAATTCTCTTGCAGACAGTAGAGTAACTACAACGTGCCACTGCAGTAATGGCGGCGCCACTAAATGCTGGAACACACAATGCAGTCACTTTTGGCTAAAAAGCCAATATGCATATTTCCCAGAACTATTCCTGAAAGGGTGTACTCTTCTTTTTTATCCCATCATACTTTCTATAAGAGTACATACTTTACAATTATGAAAGATGTATCCTCTGGTGAACATAAATGTCTCAAATTTCAGAACAATCCATTTACTAGTTTTTGAGATATTTCAATCAAATCCACAAAGTCAACCCCATGGAGGTGCTGGAGGAAAACTACTGATTGTCCTGTTGTTTTGATGAAAGAATAAGTAAATATAAATTCATCAGCTTATCTGATTAGATGTTGCTAAAATTGACCTTATAATGCATCCTGATCTTTGTAATGTAATTCGCTGTGTAAATGATGATGAGTTTTTGCCTTTGACAGATGCACTGACGGTGCAGTTAGCGAATCCTCTACAGTCTGAGGGAAAGGTATGAAGTGTAAGTGGCTTACGTTGGCTCACAAGGTAGAATAAGCTAATTCAAATTCTTACTCAGATATTTATGTGGATGTTAAATTGGGTGAGGTAAACTGGATTAAAATAGCAAGTAATCTAACAAACAAGGCCCTGACAGGATTTCATTTGCCTCATTCAAACTGATAAGCAGAGACGTTCTAGAAAATAAAATACATGGAATGGAAATGCAGCCCAGGCACTCATTCGCTGGCCTTTTGCTTGCTTTTATTATCCATTATAAAACTGCACTAGAGCCTCATCGCTGCAATCACAAGCATTTGGCTTGTTTGTTTTCAGATGATTCCTCCCACTTGATTGATTGCATTTATTATTATATCATTTATTTTTTACATTTTAAACATTCAGTTGATATTCTCCTTTAGAACAACTGGATGCCCCAACAATCATATGATATACAAGATATATATATGGTTGTTGAATGAGGAATACCACCATCATTTATAGTTTAGTTTATCATTTAGTGCCGTTGACATTTAGTTCACAATTCCAGCAATTATTCTGCAAAACATGTCATACGTAAATTAATTTTACACCATAAGATTGGATGTATTAAAGCATGATTAGAAAAGGGCAAACTGGAAAACTGTTCACTTGTTCTGAACATATTCTCTGATCTGTCAGAGCAGCTTCAAAACAAAGGCTCCCTGCTCACTAGACGAATAGTGTGACATTTTTGGGAAATTAACTCGGTGGCGTAGTTCCCAAAATTAAATCAGAATCAAGTTTATGGGCAAGGAATGTATACGTGCAAGGAATTTGCCTTGGTGTTTTGGTGCAAGAGAAATGTCAGCGCTGCAAAGTAAAGAAACACAAATATAGAGAAAATAATACTATGAAAAATGTACATATCTTTTTCAAAATCAAAAGGCTGTACAGTTTTGTGCAGGAATGTGCAAAATATTGTCCAAATATTGTCCAAGATAATGAAAAATGAGTAAACAATCACTAGCAACCTGGGGTAAGTAACCTAAGGGTTCTTGGTGGAACCATTAGAAGGGTTCTCTGGAGAACCATTCATAGGAGGTTTTGGGGGGAATCTTTCACATATGGTTCTAATCAGACCCATCTGAAGTGAAGCCTTTATTTCACCAGAAATCAAAAAGGGTTCTCCTTTGGGGACAAGCCGGAGAACCCTATACGGTTCCAGTTAGCACCTTATTTTCCAATAGTGTAGGCTTTATTCACTGATTATTGACTATAACGTCTGTGGGACATAGAGACGGATACAAAAACATTATGTAAGTAATGCCCCCCATCTCCTGTCACAACTTGTAGTCCTTTAGGGATTTGATGCTTCTCAAATATTTTTCGCTTGCATTCACCAGAGCTGTGACTCAAAAAGTGTGAAGGCTGTTATTAAAGATAGTACAACAAGTTGGCACATTTTAGTTCTTTACTGTCCAGCATCAGACAATTTTTTATTTAATTTTATGATGTATGAGTGTTTAAAACATTCTGAACCACTGCAGTTGTTCATACTGTGTCTGAAATATATGCTCAAAAGAGTTGCATATTCCAGAAAGATCACTAGAAGTAACTGCGGAGTCCCAGTGTGATGTGAAATTTAAGGAAACAAAACAATAATCAACAAGAATAGAGGAAGACTTGTGCAGCTGGCTCATTAACAGTCACAGCTCATTAGGGCCGGCTTAATCAAAATTCAGAAACCATACTGGGCTCCCAACAAATTACCAATGTTGCAGCAGCATAATGAGAGCAAAAACAAGGTGTCAGTTAAAAGCAAGTTCAGAGGATGGACAGGCATGCAATATGTGCCGTGTGACCAACAAACAAAATACAAAATAAAGTCACAGTCAATCTGGGTGCCACAAATTGTACTGTAATGTACGCATATTTACCATATTAGTTATCAGCATTCTAGCACGTTTACATTTGCTCATTAGCAGAAAACACAACATGCAGCTGAGGCTGATGGGAATGTCATTAGTTCTGCAGGTAGCAGGATTCTGGAGAGCGAATCCGATGCAGAAGCGTCTTAAACCTGCATTCTCTCTACTGACCAGCAGGGAACTACTTCTCTGGTTGCAAAAAGAAGTCTGATTGTATGGAAGTCTATGATAAAATGACTCTACTTCTCTCTTGATTTATTCCCTCAGTAAACATTGTAAACGTGAGTTTATGTCTCAATCTCTAGTTTCAAGTCTTCTTCAATACAGCATGATGTTCATTTAGTAAATTATGGTCCATTTAGAGTCAAACAGACCATAAAGCAGGGGATGCTTTAGGGGCGGGGCTACAAGGTGATTGACAGGTCACTTCCTACCAGAGCCGTATACGGTGTCTCTACGTCACTCCTCTGCCGTCTAAACATGGTCACTTCCGTTCAGTGGTTGCAAAAGAGCCAAGATGGCGACAGCCAAGATGTCAAACTCAAGGCTTCAAAACAGCAGTCAACAAACCAATGGGAGACGTCACGATGACTACTACTACACTTCTTATATGCAGTCCATAATATTGAGTCATAAACCATGAATCTCTGTACAACATTTATGCAACAATAAAACATTGGACAAGATATCTTTAAACAAATTAATGAGTGTATATGGTATATATCTGGCTGCTATATAAATGGACTTTCCTGGGGGTGAATATTTACAAGTTTGATTCTGATTTAGAAAATTACAATGCTCTTACTCCTTCATCTGTACACAGCTGCATATGATAGTGTCAGCTCAGCTACATGCATTAAATATCCCCGTAGACCTACATTATTTTTCAGCTTTGCCTGAATAAAGACAAAAATATGTTCACATGCCAGAAAAGAGCGGGGGTTAATGGAGGGTCTGTGGAGACGGCAGCCAAGAGTTGAACGACTAGTGAGCTAAACAAAACAAAAACCTCCCAGCTCTGGGTGGTCTGCGTTGAAATGCAGCCAATATTATTCATAGATGGTTCGGGGAACACAACTACCAGGCTTATCCTAACAAGGACACACATACACACAGGCTATAGCAAACACAAGCAAACATAAATCCCTGCAGACATAAAGAAAGGTCATTCTTGTTTTGAGAGAAAATAGGGTGTTTTCTGAATTTACAGTAAGCTACACAAATCAAAATGCCATGTGAAGTTGCTATAGTTACAGAGACAAAAGATCCCAAAGCTCCTGAGATCTGGAGGGCAGATTCTCCTCTTGGAGTTGAAACTTGGATATCTCTCTCTCTGTTTATCACACACACTCAGCCCTATGGGAGGACTGGCTTGGGATGGCAGCAGAGTCCCCCTGTCTGCTTCTTGGAGACAAAAGCCCGGCTATGATATTATGTAAATTTCAGATCTGTCTGTCGGACTGCTGCCGATGATTAATTGCCATCTAACCAGAGATGCAGAGGTGCAATGGGCCAGGGACCTTTTTTATTCATTTATTTCTCCTGGCAGTGGCAGATGATGCCCAAATAGTATGCACGTGTACACGTAAAATATATCGATAAAGATATAATATATGCCTCAAATAAGATCTGTCATCAGCTCAAGCTAAAGAGATTTGAATGTTTTGTTCTAAAATATAAAATGCACCAGTAAATATGCCAGTCGTTTTGTGAAGCCTTACAAAAAGCAGTTGCTAACAAGAGTCTAACAGAGACGACTAAACGTTAACACTCGAACACTAGTCCGCCCTTAGCTTAGCGCTGGTGACGTGACGTCATGTGACCGTGCTGTAGTTCCTTTATAGCCTAACGTTAGATTTTTACTTCTGCTGATTGTATTCACGCTTCAAAAATCAAAAGTGCCGTTCATTTGGGAAGATTATCTTGCTGAACCAAACGTGCAAGTATCATGAACTTTTGTTTTCTGCAATAATCCAATATCCCATTAGCTTTTTGTCGAGGGAACCAATGTGATACCAACTTCCTGTTGGACTACAACAATACGTCATCCCTGCAGCACTCTATTGCATGAATAATAAACAATATGACCACATGATTAACATAATATTATGTCTGTTAATAAACAGACTAATGTAGCGACAGGCCGTGGGCAATTTACTGCAACAGGAAGGAGTTTCAGTTTAGGTGGGAGGGGGGAGAGACACACGTTGTGTTTGTGTTTCTGGGATGACGAGACAAGACGGGCTTCCGCCAGCCAGTGTATTGCAAACCAGATGGCCCGTAATGTTTGCAAGTTTGAGGCTGGGAAAGAAAAAGAGAGAGCGAGACGGTGAGTATGAAGTTAGCAGTAACGTTATAGCTCTGAATGTAGCAGTTCAGTGTGTATGCGGCTCAGTTGTTGATGAATTAAATGCCACAACTACTCAAAACCCGAGCTCCCGTTTCTTGACTACCACTTGCTGATTAGAGTGAAGGGGGTTGTGAAGCAATTTCGGGGAGTTTTGTCACTATCGAACACCTCCTCATGAACATGTGACTTTAATCAGGTTGAAACAAGTGATTCACAATGAGTTTAAGCAGTGAAGAGTTTGTTGAACTATTGAAGAAGACTTGAAACTAGAGATTGAGACATAAACTCATGTTTACAATGTTTACTGAGGGAATAAATTAAGAGAGAAGTAGAGTCATTGTCTCATGACTTCCAGTAGAGAAAGAATACAAGTTCAACGCAGTTTCACATTGACTTCGTTTTCCAGAACCGCAAGTTGCCCCTTGAGCCGGACCTATTTCCACACTCTGTTTTAGCCCTAACCCTCGCCCTGGAGAAAGGTCTGGATAGAGTTAAAAGATGTTCAGACTCCGACTGAGTCTGGGCTATTAAAGGTGCATTCAATTGTTGTCGTGTTCCAGCAACTCTTGTAAGATCAGATTTGAGACATATGCTAAAAGTAACACTCATAGTCCTGTCATGGACTCAGCGTGTTGGTTGCTAGCACGCAAGTTGTTGTTGTTGTTTCACGTAGCGATGGGGATTTTGAAAAAATGATAACACGCAGACAACGGAAGGGAAGGATAATTCCAATGGCGGGCTTATACACACAGTCTACATCCTGTGAGTCAGATTAATACCACAGTGAATAAAGCTAAAGCACTTGTTTCCATGCCATCATCGCATGAGCAGAGGTGGGGAAGAAAGCATCCGACGCTGCTGTGTACACACAGATGTATCAGCGGGATCGCAGACCTCCGGCAGCTCCACTCCGCCAACCATCCGCATGTTTGCGATCCACATCTGCTGGGAGACGGCCTTCATTATGCGGCTCTGTGTGGCGTTCGGCGAGGTGAGAGCAGTCTGCAGAGGAGGGATCGTGTCCTGTTGTCACACAAACAGCTGCATTGGGCTACTCAGCGTGGATTTAACCAGAGGACAATTTACATGACAATATCCCAAGACCCACGTCCTTGAGAGGTCAGTAAATGGAGATGTTGCAAAACCCGCTTTGTGACAAGAGTTGCTGACCCGATAAAGCCATCTTGTGTTGTTCCATTTGGGGATTTCTACAAACCTTTAAATGATATCAATACAGTTGACGATTATAGTTCCTACATAATCACTGATTCGTCTCTCCCTTCGCATATCTTCTTTGTTTGAGAGATACAGATTGTCTGCTCATCTAAAGGAACAACTGAGCTCACTTTCCCACCCCGAGTCTGAATAATTGCTTCTTTCCACAGCAAATTATCTCTGCGCATTCAAGCGTTCGCTTTTCAAAATTATTGACTGATGTTCACGGCCAACGACCCCCGGTGTCACGGCCTGCGTGCAGACAACCAACTTAGAGGAGGGATTTAATCTGCGTTGAATGTAAATGGAGGGCAATCACCGGCCTTAATAGCCCTGCTGCAGACATTCTCTCTGTCTTAACACAGATCATCAGTGACTGAACAGAAGGTGGGATATTGCTTTGTCTTTCACTGATGCAGTAGACTTTGAAACAGAACAGCTTTCAAGAATTTGGTGCCGTCGGCAAGATTTTAGCTGGTGCCTCTTGTATCTGCAGTTCCACCACCAATCATTGAGTTCATACACTCGCACAGAAAATGATTTACTTCATGTCTTTGATATGAAGATATGCAGATCACAGAAAGAAGAAAAAACATATTTTATCGAAAGTATTTTGTAGGTTTTTCCCAAAACATCGGGATAGTCTTTCCAACATCTCCTCATGAAATTAAAGTGGGAGTAACTGAGTGATGTTGTTGTGGGCTTTTTTTTTTGGTAACATTTAAAAAAAATATTGGTATTAAAATATTAATAAAATATAGTAAAAGTTATTAATTCGTTTTTTTGTTCCTCGGGAGGCATTATCTTTTCGGGTTGTCCGTCCTTCCGTCTGTCCGATCCATTCTGTGAACTACATAAATATCTCAGAAACGCCCTGGAGGGAATGAAGGATTCATTTATTAAAACGCCTTTATGACCATAACCCTAGAATGTATATGTTAATTACAATTTCACACAAATGTATAATATAATGATAATGATGATAATTTGAACAGGCATGGATGTGAACTTTAACTTGACTGGTTGGCAGAGGCATAAAACTATTAGTCGGTAATTCTAGTTTGTGATATTTCGAAATAATGTTATTAAATGGTATTGGTAAAAAAATAGTAAAAGTTATAGATTTTGATTTTCTGGGCACACCTATGGAGGAATGGATGGAGGGCGGCCCTAGCATCCACCTACTGCCTATGCTTAAGGCAGGCTCTGCTCTGAAGCATTGGTGGAGTTGGAGTAAACACAGTGAAATGGCAGAAGCCAGTCAGTTTGACGGTGAATCTCACCGTCCCGTTCCTACGTCTGTAGATAGGCCTGCAACCAAGAAACCAATCATTTGTCAGCTACACAGAGGGTTGATACAGTCAATGTTAAGACTTTGGTTGCACCTGGCGGCTCCCACAGTAAGTTATGACTGTGATGGAGAAGTTTGAAATGTTGACATTTCATAAAGAAACTGGCCTGCGATACATTTGTACAAAGGCAGCAACACTTAACTGTGCGTCTCCACCAGAAATCACTGACACGCCCCGCTGAAGAGCAGAAAAGCTGCGTTCAGGTGCATCAGGCGCTTTTCCAAAACTGAGAGTAAGGCAGTCATTTATTTCAGAAAGAAAATAACAAGATAAGATTGCCATTGTGATGACGTGTTACTTCCAGGAGCTTGTAAACTTTTAAGAAAGTGAAATTAATTGGGAGGGAGGAGTCAAACAAAAGCAGGAATTTCAACCCACGAAACCGGTGTTCAAAGTTACGCAAGTGATGTTTGTGACGTGTTTACGTCACGTTGATCACGTTTCACCGAGTTGCGTACTTAGGTTAAGCCCAACCATAATGTTTTTCTTTTATCTAACTAAGCAGTTCTGTTGCCCAAACGTAACTGCGGCCATTTTACAGTAACAACATAAGATAACACACGAAAAGCCGATAATGAGTTGGATCGACACGCAGAATGACGTTAAAATGTTGTTGTATCTTTATGCCTTACCATGAGATCCTGATCTTTACTTTGTCAGAGAGCTCCATCGATCAAAATCAATAATATTGTGTGACAGTATGAATAACGGAGACATTGGACACAATGACAACTTCCATGAAAATATATTGCGCAAAAGTCAACACTTATGGGTTGGTTTGTTTTCATCCCGATCTCAAAATTTGGAAAAATCAAACGAACTGCAAAAAAACAATGTGCACCACAAAATAAAAAAAAAATCTTTCTTCATTACATAATTACAAAATTTGCTTAATACAGATATATTGGTGTTGTTCCATAAGTAACAATAAATTGCAGGACAGAAAAGTCCAACTAGGTTTGAGATGAAGCCCTCTGAGGCAAATTTGTAATTTGTGATTTTGGGCTATACAAAATAAATTGAATACATAGATAATTTAGAAACAGTGTCTTTGTTACTCATGATATTTGAGCACTGATGATATTTTTTGGGTAATTTTTGCCGAACACGGAAGTTGCAGCCTTGTGCATCGTAACCACCCGGCTACCAAGACGGTAAAATAAAAGATGAAGAACAAATCGAAGGGATTTATATCTAAACATTTTGTTTATGTTAATCTTTTCCGTTTTGGGATTTTTTTTTATTGCATTATCAGCCTCAAAAATCCAGTATCAGTACTCTTCATGAACACTATATATAACCATAACCATAGCAATCACTGTAAAATTAAACTCACTCAACGTATTCGGTTCCAAACTGCAGATTTCTTCAGATGTGGCCCACAACTTTAGAAAATACCTGACTTGACTTTCAAGCCCAGAAGCCTGAAACCTGATCTTTAAAACGGAGCCGACCACAGTGTCGTGACCACCAAAGACAAATCTCGACTCTTTCTGTATCTTTCCCTGAATCAATACGCGTGATGAAAGAGAGGCGGGTTCAGGTGTAATAAAGCTCTATTGACTTCATGGCTTGCTTTGGTAGTCCGACAGTATGAAGGCAGGTTCAAAGATGCATTCACACTAAGAAGTACAGCATGTGTCCACCCACATTTAAAGAAAAACCATGATGACTTTATATTCATAGTCAGAGCCAGAGAACAAAGACCCATCAGCAGGGTTTTATGCCATCCTCATGTAGACTGATCTAATGGAGTTAAATTTGATTTATTACTGCAGTCGTTGTTTCATTTGTCTGAGAGGGATGAGATTCATGCTCCTGTAAATCGTTGACCATATCTTCACTTGTGATAACTTCTATAAAATTGCTTCTTTTGGAATTATGCTAATGTCTCATATCATACAACGTTATCTCTGCAAAAAAACGATAGAATAGATTATTTGCAGTCCAATTTCTAACGTGTCACTAATAATCCTGTGCAGTGGAGGGCGAAAAGAGGGAATACCAGAAATGAGTCTGAAGTATAGATTATTTTATATCTATTTTTTTATATAATGAATTTAAATGAATTAAAAAAATATATATTTGATTTTCATTATTTCATGGAATAAGTGGGGGTTTAAACACAACTTGTCTGGGGACATTAGACGACAGCAGTACTCTGGTCACGAGGGCAGCAGCTAAGAGGGTTTCACACCGAACCCGATTAGGTCGATTCAATCGAAACCGGAGTGAGGACCTTTGTCCGCTTGTAGCTGAACTCTGGTGGTTGGTTTGTGGTCTGACAGCAATGCAGAGCCACCGCAGGACTTAATTACAGTAAATATGTAAAAATACTCTGCTGACACACTGCTGCAGAGCACCAGCAAGCAGAATGTCAGTATGGCGAAGTCATTTCTGACTGGAAATTTGCTTTTATAGTATATTTACATTTCCTATTTTATTTTTTCCATGACCAAGATGTTTTAGTTGCCTTAAAGGGACAGCGTGTCGGATTCTAGTGGTGTGCTTGCAGATTGCAACCAACTGAATACCCTCCGCTCACAACTCTCTTTCAAAGACTGTGGTAACTTGAGTGCAACCCTGTGGCAACGCCATGAGTCTGAATCACCTGAAAGTGAGAATCACTGTGTTTTCGTTACCTTAGAATGAGCCTTTCACATCTACATAGGGAGCAGGTCCTCTTCACGGAGTCCGCCATGTTGCACGGCCATGTTTACTACAGTAGCCCGGAATGGACAAACCAAACACTGGCTCTAAAGAGAGCCTCTTTGTGTTTTTTACGTTACCCGAAGGCCACCGTAGTTCTCGGACACTTTTGCGAAACTGCGGTAATGTGAGCAACCGAGGTTTTTTCCCCTTGGCGGCTCACGTTTCTTCAGTCTCGTGAAAGGACGGACTCAGCGGCGGGATATTCAGTTCTTTGCCAACTGCAAACGCACCGCAAGATGCCACCAAATCCTACACACACTGCCCCTTTAAAAGTAGTTCTTTGGTCCTCTTAGGTCCCATATCCTGAGCAAAGTAGTTAAAATTTAACGTTGTCATAGAGCCGTCAAGTGACATCACCCAAAACACACACATTTGAGCCGGTATCCTTGACTACAATATCGACAATGGGAAATGATTGGGCTCAGCGGCCATCTGCTTCCTGCTTTAGAGGTCCCCTCTGCAACCCTGCTGGACCTCGGCAGAATGTTAATTAGGAAGGAAGCAAATTGCTGCTCACGAAATGGTCACAGATGGGAGCCGCAAAATCAAGTGGAAGACCAGCTGATATAATGGATTGGGATAATTACTCCTTCGTTTCTATCCCTGAGATTGAGCACCACATTGGTGGAAATCACACTTTCTTGCAATAGAAAGTTTGTAACTTCCCACTTCCCACTTTTTTCTCCCACTTCAGATTTTGTCTCAGGCACTGGACATATGCATTGTATTTAACCATAATGCAAGTGAGTGCATACTAACATATGCAAAATCAAATTCAAAGAGATATGAAAAGAGATTTTAAAGAGAAATGGCTGCTCTTTTTTTCGCTTGAGATTCACATTTTCTTGGTTTGACTCCGTGAACATCTGTGAGTAATAATTTCCCCTCTGATTGTCAGGGTTGACGCAGAGTTTCGGTTGAAGGTTGTTCTCTCGCCGTGCTGCCGCAGCTTTAATGTATTTGTCGGAGTCTCTCTTGACAAGATGAGTGGACCAAAATAATAACAGGGAATAAACAGAAGATACATACCAAAAACAAACAATATTATTCAAAGACCAAACAGCAGTTGCACTATTTAACTTCCTGTTCAGACTAGATAAGAGTGTGAGGAGGGGGGGACCTTCCTTCCCATGGGATGATATGAATGATAAAGTGAATATAATTTGGAACAGAAGGGGATTGAATTGCACCTGCTGAATCATAAATGCAGATATAAAGCAAAGTAAACAAAACAACATGCCAGGAGCTGCATCAATAGATATGAGATAGTGACTTCAACTTCAAACTCAATTTTTTTTCTCCCCAGACCTCCTCTCATCAGACGTAATAAATCAGAATTGATTTTTATGTGTAGAATGATGGGAACTAATAAGGTTGGGAGATGCCGATGGTAAATTCATGTGCAGGTAAATTAACTGTAGTCATGTCCACAAAACATCCGGGGTAAGGGGTCCGTGTTGGGCATGCTTGATTTGTAATAAGGGCAGCTCGGATTATTATGGTATGGATTCAAATGTAGCAGATTTGTCTGCTTTCTGTGAACTCCACACCCACCAAATCCATGTTGCATAACTTAAAAACAGTAATATCAGACAATTTCTGCCCCTTTTGTTTTTAATTCCTTGGCAACTATCATGTTTTCCCCAAATAATGTACAGAATTTGGGGGTTTTCTTTTATCAAATGGCTTGAAAAATAGGGCATTAAGCTGCAATAAATGGGAAAAAAATTTGCCTGGACCCCGAATGTTTTCAGCGTCTGGCTCCACCCCTGCCGAAGGCTGAAAGGGGCTCCTGTTGGACTCAGGAGCCCATCCGAACATTGGCCCTGTCCCAATGTACCAAATAGCACTTCAATAACAAAATTAAGTGTTTGATGAATAAATCTGTGTATTATCATCTCTGCTTCCAATCCTCTGATTTCACGTGTTTTTACGTTACATCTTTAATCCTTAATGTTTCTGAGTAAATTTAAAATGCCAGGCTGAACACCCACGTGCCGCCCTCTTTGTTTACCTTTTTTTAGGTCTCCTTGCTTCCTGTTAACTGTTAACCCCGTGTTTAAGGTCACATTGCTATGAATTGTGGATAATTCCCTTGGACAAAGTCTGCAGAAATGCAGACTCAATGGTTCATGAAGGGCTCAAAACGTCTGCGAGAGAGCCCTCAAACACTCAACGTTTTGACGGTGGGACAGAACTAAACCCTTAAGGACTTTGCGGGAGCGCGCCTCAAAGTCTGAGACTCCGTGAGTCAGAGAGAGAGAGCTTGGGAATGGGCCTTTAAGGCTCCAGTTTGTAGTCAAAAAGAAATTCACAAAGCATTTTCGCTGCAAAAGAACTCCTCAGTTTGAGAGGAGGTTGAGAGAAACCAGAGGACTCTAGAGCCTGTATTTAATGTTCTAAGAAGCACATTTCAAAAAGCTGTTATAGTCAACTGAGAAGTGAAAAAAACTCTTTAACGAAGCAACTTTCTTCAACTGACAGAGTCAGAGTAACATTGAGCATTTAAGCCTCCCGCTCCTGTATATTGATACATATTGGTTTTTTTCACTGTCACAGACTGAACATGTAAACCAACTGTACACTCAGATTTGTGAAAAGGTAGTTTGGAACTTTTGCTCCATTTAGAAAGAGACTCCTCGCGGTGGTCCTTTTGCGAGGACAACTTCAAAGCTTTTAATCCACCTGAATGAGAGGGCGGGGCCTCAAACAGGAAGCAACAAACATGGCTGACCGCTGCAGCTGGCTCCAGTGAGTGAGAGGTGTGAATGACTGGAGCAACAAAAGGCGAGAGCAGAATCCTTGTGTTTGTTGTGTTGCTTGCTAGTTAGTATGTGGCAACTAGGGATGGGCGGGTGAAGCCTTGTGAAGCATTGAGGCTTTTTTTCTATTTGTATTTGAAAAGGATTCGAAGCTTTGGGGTTTCACTTTGAAGAACAGAGTTACATCTGGTGGCATACTGGAATTTTAATTTGTTTTATAGTTTGACCGAAGGACTAGCACAATACTTCAATGTTTCAATCAAATTTCTGCAGTAAAAGTCAATTAAAGCTGCGTGTTCATTCACGGATTTAATGTTATATATAACGGTTATCGATGTTGCTTCGTTTTTTTTACATTGCAATAAAACTAAATGCTGGTCAAACGTGTCAAACCAATGAAACGCTTCGTGAAGCACCAGTGACGTTCGAAGCTTCGGACGTCATCAGTCACGTGACAGTTGTCATTTGATACAAGCTCCGACACTTAGAGTCGACACACAGTCAGTTCAGTAGACTGATGCAAACTTCGGAGCTCTGGTATCGTTTGCCCATCTCTAGTGGCAACTGAAGAGGGTTGGTTGGTTTGTTTGTCAAAGGACATGTTTTATATTTGTATCAATGGGTGATGTCATCAAGGTGTATGTTGTATTTCTGGGGGTGATTCTGTTGAGCCTTATTGGTGTCCAGCTCAACCAAACACCAGCTTTAGAGAGGCTGCTCACCTGATGGTAGAGCGACTGAACCCTTATTGAAACCACGTTCTTCTCTCTGGTAAGAAAGGCCAAAGGACATGTTTAGTGCATGGAGGAGGTTTTTATTTGTATGGAGTTGCTAATGAGTGGCTATTTGTATGATCAGTGGAAGGACTTTCCTCTCTGTACGGCCTCCACTATCCTTCGACCCTCAATTACCCAGCAGTCCTTGTAAATCAGCATCCTCTCTTTGCTCCCGCAATGACTTTGTGTTGGAGTCATTCCGATAACGGTCACCAGTCTATGCACCAATCAGATATCAAGTTATTTCATCAATAATCAGCTCATTCACATGCCGCCTGATCGCTACTGCACATGTGCAGACTAGTCCAACCCACTTGTGGTTAAACACTCCCGCAGCCTATTTTTTTCCCCTGATAATGCTAAATTGTGGAAAACAAATCTGTGAATATTGTGGAGGGGAAATGTTTTGTATGTGTTTGAAAAATGTGTTAGTGTATACTCATGAATTATAATCTGATTTAAACTGTATGCGTCGAAAGGTATCTGACTCATAAGAGCTGATCGTGCCCTTTCATTGACATCAGGGATGTAACCACCACACGTGCAGGGCCGAAGCAGACAAGGTCACTCTTTGAAGAATCAACGTCAGCAGTGTATGAACTAAGGAAAACAGGATATCAAGCCGGGTGGGGAGAGGGGAATGGAGGGTTAGGGTTAGAATTGGGAGCCTCAGCAAAGTCGATGCTCACAGATCCCCGCTCGGCAGTTGAACTTTGTGCACAACCTTGCCCTGGCCTGTTGGGATTCGGGTAGCCGACCACCTGGACCCAGAAGCCGGGGAGATAGGGGGAGGGGGTTATGACAGATGTGTGTGGATGGGTTTGGGGCCTGCCGGGTGGGATAACATACCTAAGCTGTACTGAGCTGTGAAAGGGTGGATATCATAGGACGACAGGTGGGATGGGAGCCAGTCGATTAAAAAAACACAAAACGGTGATTCATGTATGTATTTTGGACACAGAGTACGAAGGAGATAGGAGCCGAAGAGGTCTCTGGAGGCCGATATGTTACCCTGCCAAGGGCAGAATTAGGCTTTAAAGTAAGGTGCATGTCCTTTGTACAGTTAGTTGATCCCGGAACAACTCGCTTTGCTTGTACTGTGTGTTGCAATTAAACCTACGTGAAGAGAAGAAAAACCGAGGTTGCATCATGATGCGTTCAAGCTCTATTCAGTTAAAATGACTACTGGTCAAAGGTAAATTATAACGACATCATGATGCGTTGGAATGTCATCTTGTAAAATGTCGCTTTTGGTGAGAAACTTGAAGAAATAAAGTTATGAGAGGCGCACAGAGAGAAATACTATTAGCTTAAGCAGCTTATATTACAGTTAAAACAACTTTTTTGTATCAAAGCATATTTTTAAATAAAAATGCAATCATTTATTTCCTAATGTTTTGAATTGTGTGTTTGTGTGTAAATGACCACTATAGTTGACAATATCAAACACAACAAACATCATATTTGAAGGTTCACATTGGCTTCAGGACGGTTGAAATTATTGTTTGTGACAATAGAAGTATTGCATCAGCTATGCAATTGATATAATTGTTTTGTTTTTTAACATACTGGTATCAGCTCGGTACTCCGTATCTTGTTATTTATATTCTATCTACCCGTTGAACATCTTGTCATTATGGCGTGAAATAAATAAAGGCAAGAAAAAAAAGATCCAGCAAAACAAATGAAAAAAAGATGCTCTAAATGTATACAAACACAAAGAGTTGGAATGGAGTTTTAAAATGATGAAATACATCAATTACAGACTTTCTTTTAATATGAGCCTCAAAGGGACTTTTGATTGGCTACGTGGATGTAATATCGGCTCCTCACCGAGCGATTATTCGGACTCCCCCTCTTCTTGGCACCAGCGGCGAAGCCAACAACCTCTCACCCGTCTTTAACCGGGCAGCGTTCTGGTGCTGAAACTAGGCTAATTATTCAAATCATTCCACATCCTTTGCACTCACACCGCTTAAAGCAGCAATCGTAATGCGATCTTTGATTCAGTGCCGTTCCGCTACCCGTTCCCCATCCGGCAGAGACGTGCGACTCCGGCTAATGTTGTCAGCGGTAAAATGAACTCTGCCTTTTTTTCTTCACATGGGCGCTTTGGGCAACAGATATGGTAGATTAAGTGGGAAAATATCCGTTGCATGAATGAAGATAATAAATCACAAGCCATTGCTTCAATCCACAACGACAATGGCGGAAGCGATCCACACGCCAAGCGAGATGTTGCCCAGAGCCCCTCAATTAGCTGAAATGGGCCGTGTGCATTTAATAATGTATTTAAACAGCCTCTTTTCCACCCTCAGCTGTTGAGCGTGGGTCTTGTTTACTTCACACTGATTGGTGGTGTCATAATGTTAAGGCTGCCACCACTCGTTCCACTTACCCTGCAGGGAAAGAAGATACTGTAAGAACATTTCAGTGGAGAGTAAGTGTTGATTTGCGTGAGTCAGTGTCTGAGCAGAATGAGTAATAATGATGGTATTAAAAAATGATTGAAAACAGCAGCAGTGGGAGACGGCTCCCAGTGACTCAGCTCAGTCGTTCAAACTGCTCATCGACAGTGTGCTAGAGTTACAGTGATGCGGCGCTCGGGGTTTGCACTTTTCTTATCAGATAAAATAAGATAATCCTTTATTAGTCCCACAGCGGGGGGGAATTTGCAGGATTATTTATGATTATGTTTAATATTTTTATATAATGATGTATTATATTTTATTCATATTTATATATTATATTTATTATTAATTATTATTTATCAAAACACTGGAAACGGAAAATTTGGATACTATAATCCTATTTATTATATTACATTTGTATGTATTAATTTATTATACTTTATTTATATTTATATATATGATATATGATATATATTAATTGTTTATCAAACCACATAAAAGGAAAATTTGGATAGGATAAAATAATCCTTTATTAGTCCCACAGTGGGAAAATTTGCAGGATAATTTTATTACTATATTATATTTATATTTTCTATATTTATATTCATTTATTTATTATTATTCATCAAACTGCTGAAATGGACATTTTTGACCTACATGAAAGACATTTTTATTTTTATCCCACACCTTTTCTTGGAAAATTTAAACTTTTGAGATATTTTTTGCAGTAATTGTAGAAAATGTTCTTCCTCGTGATTATACGTTTGAGTCAAATATTTGCTTTGGATATGAAGATTTTATAAAAATGTTACACCACTTTTAGTTTTAGTTGGTTTTTAGGGTAGTAAACAACAATATTGAATTTGTTTAAGTATTATAATAATTGATTTAGTCATTGTTTTTGTGTGACATGTCCTCTTATGAAATACTTCAGAGAAAAGAGATAATACGATTTATATTCAGGACCACAAAGTGAAGCGCGGGCGATACAGATGTGTGAAAACTGATAACAAACACAATCGATGCATCTTTATTCCTGGTGATTGCAGCCCTGACGCGAAAGTGGTTTACCATTCATCAAAAGGAAATACAAAGTACCCTCTTCATCTAATATATTGGTCATCATGACCGTTAATATTCTGCACACCCTTTCTGAAATACCGTTCAGTTGTGTGTTACTGTACTGATAATATGTACAATGTACTTGACGGAGTATTTTTAAGTCACGAGAAAATTTGATGAATTCAATATTTGACGTCCGGCGGTTTGATGAATACGAGTCGTGGAGTACGGTGTCGCTCTTGAAGGACAGGCCTTCTGAAGTTCAGCTGAACTAAAACAAGAAGTCTGACTTAATGTGGAGTCCGCACAATTTAGGGAGGCAAGTGGCTACACTATAGCAAATTTTCAGTAGGCGAACCCAGGCTCGTGAGTTGAGGACAGTATTACCCAGTAGAGGGCGGGTGTGGGTTAAAACACAATGTAAGACAGCTCATGCAAACAGCTTACTTAAAGTAAATATAAATGCCAAAACCTATGAAGTGTTAATGGGAGAATCACATAATTAAATTACCTTGCTTTGTTCAGTGATTTGCAAAAACTATGTTATAAATTTAGTGATTCAATTTTTTTGTTTCGTCTTCCCATTTGCTGAACATGAATAACTGTCTAATAGCAACAATATACTGTCTTCTTCTTCGTCAGCAAAGGTCTTTGTTCCGAACAATATGAAATCTGGAATGAATGTTATGAAGAGCAGGAGGACAATAGATTGCTCCATTATTCATTGAGACTTTACTTTACTTTACAGAGACTGAGTGAGGCAGTAACAGTGTACATCCTTCAGAATAGAATAGCCTTGCAGATACATGGCAGCTAAGAATTAATTTCAAATGAAAAAAACACAGAGGACAGAAAAGAGGAATCAAAGACAGAGGTTGGACTTTATTGCCACAACATGAAGAGATCAGCCGGCTGCTTTTTGTTGACTGCTTCCATTGGATAGATGACCCAGTAAATCCTTCTTCTGTTGCAGAAAAATCATTACCACTGGGAGACATCTGCCCGACTCTTTTAACAAGCGCACAATGACTGAGAGCCGAATGAAATGAAGACTTTTCTTTCTTTGAAAAAAAAAAAAAAAAAAAAGGTTTCCAGAGCGGAAAGCAGAACTGTCTTTGGGAAAAAAAGAGAGTAATTCTTTGAAACCAAAATAAGTCCTTCACTTGGAATTGATCTTCACAGTGTTTGCTTTTGAAGTTGCACGAAACATATAGTGAGCTCAAAGTTTTTCCGAGGTTCTCTGGTGTTTTTCTAGAATCCACATTTGGATATCCAGCCCTGAATGTAAATGTGTACGTGAATCAATAAGATCACATTAAGGATTGGATTGCCTAAACTATTAGAAAACAGTTATAATTGTTGATCAAATAAAAACCATCAGCTCTGTAAATTGCGAATGGCTCTTCAAAAAGCTGTTGAGAACCATTTGATAGGCTGAAGTATCTCTTTGGGTATGAATGGTTCTTTATAAACTTGATATACTTTGAAAGCATGAAATACAATAGAGCTATCTGAGCCCTGCGGGGATGTGAAAAGCCACAGTGAAAAAAAATATCAAAGCACTCACATCAGCTTTATTCCACTTTCGGCTTAATGGAGTATGACCGACTTAATGATATGTGTTGGGAACTGACTTCATACATTCTCTGAATCCTGTTGAGCATCTTTTTTTATACCCCCACGGATAAAATCTACATCCTTAAACATGGACGTACGTCCAGTGAGGTAGCAGTAAGTGGTAAAAAGCAAGACTTTGATGAGTAAGATAATCATGGCAAAAACAAAGCAGCTGCTGTTCTCAAACTAGCTGTGATGCAAAATGCTGACATTATGTTTGGTGGGATAAAAAAATGGACACCTTCTTAAATTCAATGAACTTTGATAATAATATAGACTGGTCAAAACAATGCATATACTGGTGAAAGGACAGTAGATTTCATGTAAACTAAAGCTACACCACTGGTAC
Source organism: Ophiodon elongatus (assembly GCA_016806645.1). Classification (NCBI taxonomy): domain Eukaryota; kingdom Metazoa; phylum Chordata; class Actinopteri; order Perciformes; family Hexagrammidae; genus Ophiodon; species Ophiodon elongatus. The sequence goes on from JACSYO010000529.1 coordinate 72,736, forward strand.
TTGAGAGTGAGTGTGGAGCAAGAGGCAAACAATTTTGAAAAGATACATAACTATAATATCTTCAATACCCACAAATCCAAACCTAGTACCAGACACCAACTTTGATGTTGGCCTCAGGGTAACAGAAGCGGACGGGTCACTGGATAAATTTTCCGACCACCACCAAGGTGCCCTTGAGCAACGCCCTGTACCCCTAACTGAGGTGCTGGGTGGCCAGCAGATAACACTGTGGTTGTACTGGACAGCTTCCAGGTGTGAAGTTGGTCTGGCGTTCCTGCAGAAGAGAGCTGTGAAACTTAGCTGTCCGATAGGCCTCCGATATGGCCTAAAATGCAGGATTGGGTATCGACGAGTACGCAAGTATATGCCATCACCTTCACTTCCTGTTTGTAACAGGTGCTCGGGAATCTGCATGACTAGCGGACTTACTCATCAGCCACAGTGTGAGATTTAATTTAGAGACACAAGGAGGCAAATGTTACATTCAAATCATAATATTTCTTACACAGAGGACACATATGACATCCATATTTGCCACATCTGTCTGCTCTGTCCCCTCAGCAGTTGGCATGAGTCCAAGGCAGTTTTTATTTAACGTTATCTTAAAGTAATTAGCACATGCAATTTGTTCAGGTAACATGAGAAAAACTCAGGGAATTCAGTAGCTTTAAATCATGCTTCTAAATTTAAAGGGGATTACGTTTTACGAGATTAATTTCCATAATTCTGGCAGCACAAAAGCTTACAAACAATGATTTTGGTTAATGGTTATACGGTTATAAAAACAAGAGCCCTCACTATTCCTTCAAGTCTTCAATGTTATCTGAAAACCCAGTTTTCCCAAGTTTTGAAAAATCATTTGAATACCAAAGATTAAATTTAAGTGGCATTTTTTAAGAGATTTGCACAAATAGGGGGAAAAAATTGAACAATAAAAGAAGTGTCCTCTTTCACAAATATACATATAAATATTTCTCGCATTTTTATTTCAGACTATTTATGTGCTTTGTTTGCCGTCTTCTTGAGCAATGAAAACACCACCACGAGAATCAGTTCAGCTTCAGTCTGAGGCAATAACAACTTTTCTATTTTCCACACTTTCTATTATTATATTGAAATCAACAGACATTGACAGTCAAGGTTTATCTCTGTTTTCGTCTGCGCTGCAGTCAGCCAGTTCATTGAACACACCGTGGACTGTAGATCACATTGAACGTCTAACTGCGTCACACTGACACTCCCGCATGCTTCCCACCCAGCTTTTCAGAACGAGCCGTGGTCATGGGGAGTTTATTGACGTCTTGCAAAACACCCGACTGGCTGCTCTCTGGAATTTCCCGAGGCTCATGTGGGTCAATGTATTGACATAAACCCAGACCCCTTGGGTTGTTCTGTACTTTGAAGAGCAGATTGAAGGCACATTGTGAAAGTGAGCTGGTTGTAATGACTCTCGGGTCGGAGCCATCGCTCAGCAAAGTCAAGTAATTGGGCCCTCCAGTAGATCACTTCTGATGTTAATGTGACTGATTTGTGTAATTATTGCGAAATGTGTTCCCCAATTTAAAGCAGAAAAAACAGAACACCTTTATGTAATAATGGAAGCATTGTGTAAAGCATGCACACATTTGAGCTCAGCTCTTGCCACCATGTCTTATCGTTTTACACCTTGAAGCAACGTAGTCTCTACGTAGGGGTTGGGCGCAGAGAGGAACACAGTTTTAATCTGTTCAGGGACAAAACAATATCAAGTCTGTTTTAATTTGTATAGTCTTGGCATCTATATCAACTTCAATGTCAAATAGTTGGCTATGCAGACAACAAAGCAGAGCTTCAGTAGATTTGCTCACTTCCAATCCAGTTCAAAGAAACATCCAACCATAACATGCAAAAGTAGTGAATAGATGCGTACACTCCAGTTGCGCTGTTACGTTGCGCTGTTACGTCGCGCTGTTGCGTCGCACTGTTGCGTCACGCTGTTACGTTGAGCTGTTACGTTGCGCTGTTGCGTTCTTTTGTTACTCTACGTTGTTACTTTACTTCTTTAACACCAACCATGATCCTTTTTCCACAAAGTAGTTTTGTTGTCATATCACATCGTTAAACTGGACGCATTGTGCATTTCTGCAAGCGTGATAAAACACTAATATGACACATTATTGGATTTATTTTCCCGTGGTTTGCAGAAATGGACAATGCAAAAAAAATCTGGTGACTGCAAATCCATCTGTATGAATCTATTCAACAACAAATTACTAAGGACTACTGTCTGTACATTTTTCTTTTCATGTTAATCATTCAATGCTGCTCATGAAGCGTGAATGCATGATAACCCTTCCTCTAAGATCCTGATCCAATAATTAAGAGAGAATAGTTAAAGGTTGTCCAGTAAAAGTATCGACTTGATCACATTGATAGCCTGTTTAGATGTCGGTCAACACTGTCTCCTATTAAATTGAAATATTAATAATCAACAACTGTATATCTCCACAATATTATAAGGCATTGAGCCTAAGTTATTGACTATTTCTGTGGCAGCTAAATAATTAAATGATTTAAAAAGCATGACCTTTGGCTGCTTTGTTGCTGAAACAATAATCTGTTGTCACATTATTTTGAGCTTTTGGCAGTAAAAAGCATTTCCCTGTCAACACAAGGAAAATCTCCCCTGATGATGATTTGTTAAATTGGTTTGAGGTTCCAAAATGCTAATGAGCTTCTTCTTTCCGCTGCTGTTGACAGTGGAACTTAATCCCGGATCCCAGAATACACCTCAGCCATGCCGCTGTCAGTGTTGTTCACAGAATGAGTTCCCAACTGAAAAAGATTTGTCTCCTGATGGCTGTCAAAGAAAAGTTTTATTCTTATTTAAGCTTTCAGGAAGACCAACCGATGTTCACAAATCTTGACTGCCTATAATATTAACAATCCGTCAGCAATTATTAGAATAGTGTGAACATTATCTTTTTACAAGTTAAATAGGCTTAAATCGGCCTCAAACAGAGTCAAGACATCATGGGGCAGGTATAAAATGTTATTGTTTTGCCTTTTCAAACTCTAATAGAATTTAAATTCACACTTTTTTGTGGAGGATTTGACAGTTTTTGGACATATTATAACCCCCAAGAGTTACTGACCCTCATACGCATTGTTTTTGGAACAAATCCTCTGATCACAGTAAAATAAAAATAGAAATAAGCTTTTTAAGGCCCCACATCTGAAATGGGGTTTCCAAGACACATTTGAAGCATATTTGTCACATGTCAAAAGCAAATCCATGACAAAATCCATTTCCCACAAAATGTAATTCACAATGCAGTTTTGTCGTATGGAAACACAGTTTTTCGGAGACACGGCTGGCATTTTCACATAATGTGTGATGTTTATCTGGACACACTGTGAGGCATCAGTCTTTTGCAGCCTTTATACTTCCTGGTTCACGACCACGTGGATAACATGCAGAAGGACTTTGTGGGATGTTTACGAGGTATGGCGTATTAGTCTTTGTAGGTTTAGCTACAAATGCTGGATGACCAGTGGAGAACCAGACCCTGCACCCATCAGGATACAGTGGCTGCTCTCTACCGGAGAGCGGCTGCTTCTCTGCTGCAGCTGCTGATTTGGTGACGAACGTTTGCTCCACCCTCACAATTCATTCTGACTTTTGTTGTGACTCTGCTGCATCAATTACAAAGAAAAGACAAAACAGCAACAGTCTTCACGCACCTTAACACTTAACATTTTATTATGTTTGCCCGGCCAACCAGGAACCATCTCACACATTATTGAACATGTTGTACTTCTTTCACAGGGCAGAGCCTCGAGGCTCCTTACACACCTAATCTCTTTGTTCGGTCCAATTAAACTGTAGTTAAAGTACTGCGCATTAAGGTTGGTCTAAAAGCTTTCAATCAAACTCTGTTGAACTCTAAACTCAACCCAGAAGCTTCTTTTCAGACGTCCTGCTTGTTTAGTTTGAGCAAAAGTTTGAAAGCAAAGAAACAATCATGACTTAAAAAGCTAAATTAAATCCATCTATCCAAGAAGTATAACCTAGATTCATGCAAGAGCATTGCATTGGTAAGCACGGTAACGAGTATGCATGTCAGCATGTGAGTGGGGGATTTTCCATGAAACGCCAGATAGTGAAAGGGATTCAATGTTTTTAGTTTTTTTTTTAATCACAAAAATCTTGTATTTCTTTTAAATATGTTTTGCTCTCAACAGTATGAACGAGAAAACAGACACTTTCACACTAGATGTTCCAATCCAGTCTTTTACAAAATTATCTTCTCATACAACTAAACTGCACTTTCAATTACGATTTTGAAGGGAAACGTATTTTCTTCTCCCAGACCAAACAGTCGCAGTGTAAAAAACGTGATTAACAAACAAAACAAAACAACAAAAAAACGTTCCAAAGTTACCTATTTAACTTAAAGTAAAAACATCGTGGTTTGGCTTAAATTCCATCCATCCATTTTCCTCCGCTTATCCGGGGTCGGGTCGCGGTGGCACCAGGCCTAGCAGGCCGACCCAGGCTTCCCTCTCACCCGCAACACGTTCCAGCTCGTTCTGGGGGATCCCGAGGCGTTCCCAGGCCAGCTGGGAGATATAATCCCTCCAGCGTGTCCTGGGTCTTCCCCGGGGCCTCCTACCAGTTGGGCGTGCCTGGAAAACCTCTAACGGGAGGCGTCCAGGAGGCATCCTGATCAGATGCCCGAACCACCTCAGCTGACTCCTTTCGATACGAAGGAGTAGCGCCTCAACTCCAAGTTCCCTCCTGATGTCCGAGCTCCTTACCCTATCTCTAAGGCTGAGCCCGGCCACCATGACATTGAAATTCAAACGGAACAAAATGCAACAAAAGTATTTTGTCACATTGGATAGGAACAGCAGTCTCCTGGTTAAGGCCCCACAGCTGAAATGGGGTTTCCAAGACACATTTGAAACATATTTGTCACACATCAAAACCAAATCCATGACAAAATACATTTCCCTCAAAATGTAATTCACAATGCAGTTTTGTCGTATGTAAACACAGTTTTTCTGAGACACAGCTCACATTTTCAGATCATGTGTGATGTTTATCTGGACACACTGTGAGGCATCAGTCAGGTATCTGCATGTGTCTTCATGCAACGTATCCTCATACAACTATTTGAATGATATTCAAATAGTTTTGCATTTTTCTGAAGAAAGCCAGAAACACGTGTCAATTATCTCTCGTTACATGCATACTGTTTTAAATATACTTCCTTCCTCACAGGAAAAAACTTTTGGGCAACAAAACTACATCGGTAAGTTTGGGTTAGATTAACAAAGGAAGTGCCGTCACTGAAGTACGCAAGATGTGACGAATAAATCAACGAGGACTTCTCGCTCCACACGGGGAGCGAACAGTGGTCTCCTGGCTCAAAGATCAGCGTTTGCTTGACCCCTCCTCCTCTGGCCTACCTGTGTGTGCTTTTGCAGCCTTTATACTTCCTGGTTCACGACCACGTGGATAACATGCAGAAGGACTTTGTGGGATGTTTACGAGGTATGGCGTATTAGTCTTTGTAGGTTTAGCTACAAATGCTGGATGACCAGTGGAGAACCAGACCCTGCACCCATCAGGATACAGTGGCTGCTCTCTACCGGAGAGCGGCTGCTTCTCTGCTGCAGCTGCTGATTTGGTGACGAACGTTTACTCCACACTCACAATTCATTCTGACTTTTGTTGTGACTCTGCTGCATCAATTACAAAGAAAAGACAAAACAGCAACAGTCTTCACACACCTTAACACTTAACATTTCATTATGTTTGCCCGGCCAACCAGGAACCATCTCACACATTATTGAACATGTTGTACTTCTTTCACAGGGCAGAGCCTCGAGGCTCCTTACACACCTAATCTCTTTGTTCGGTCCAATTAAACTGTAGTTAAAGTGCTGCGCATTAAGGTTGGTCTAAAATCTTTCAATCAAACTCTGTTAAACTCTAAACTCAACCCAGGAGCTTCTTTTCAGACATCCTGCTTGTTTAGTTTGAGCAAAGGTTTGAAAGCAAAGAAACAATCATGACTTAAAAAGCTAAATTAAATCCATCTATCCAAGAAGTATAACCTAGATTCATGCAAGAGCATTGCATTGGTAAGCACGGTAACGAGTATGCATGTCAGAATGTGAGTGGGGGATTTTCCATGAAACGCCAGATAGTGAAAGGGATTCAATGTTTTTAGTTTTTTTTTTAATCACAAAAATCTTGTATTTCTTTTAAATATGTTTTGCTCTCAACAGTATGAACGAGAAAACAGACACTTTCACACTAGATGTTCCAATCCAGTCTTTTACAAAATGATCTTCTCATACAACTAAACTGCACTTTCAATTACGATTTTGAAGGGAAACGTATTTTCTTCTCCCGGACCAAACAGTCGCAGTGTAAAAAAGGTCATTAACAAACAAAACAAAACAACAAAAAAACGTTCCAAAGCTACCTATTTAACTTAAAGTAAAAACATCATGGTTTGGCTTAAAATGACATTGAAATTCAAACGGAACAAAATGCAACAAAAGTATTTTGTCACATTGGACAGGAACAGCAGTCTCCTG